>CM033106.1:9030233-9108663 GCA_019321725.1 Paulownia fortunei
TTTTTGGATAATTATGGCACTTGTAGCTCAATTTGATCTTAAGCTACATCAGATGGATGTTAAGACTATGTTTCTTATTGGTGACATTGAGGAGATGATTTATATGGTGCAACATAAAAACTTTATATCTGGAGATCCAAAGACTATAGTTTTAGAGTCAAGAAGTCCATTTGTAGTCTTAAGCAAGATTCCCATTGGTGGTGTCACAAATTTCATGAAATGATTATCTCATTTGGGTTTGAGGAAAATTTTGTTGATGATTCTGTATGCTATAAGTTTAGTGGGAGTAAATTTATCTTCATGATCTTATATGTTAATGAAATACTATTGGAGAGCAGTGATACAGGCTTATTGCACAAAATCAGGAGATTTCTTACTAAGAATTCAAAGTGAGAGATCTTGGAGTCGCCTCTTTTATATTAGATATATAGGTACACCGATCCTTGGGTTATCACAAAAGAACTATATTAAAAGAGTTCTCAATAAGTTTGGTATGGAAACTTGTGCACCAAGGGGCACTCCAATGTCTAAAGGAGATAAGTTTAGTCTTGAAAAAGTCCCAAGAATAATGCTAATGAAGGAGCCATGTAGAAGTTTCCTTATTATTCGGCTGTAATTTAAGTCTTATGTATGTTCAAGTATGTATGCGTCTGAATATTGCTTTCATTTTAGATATGTTGGGCCGATATATAAATGATCCTGGAGTGGATCACTGGAATGTAGCAAAAAGGGTTATGCGGAACTTATAGAGAACAAAAGATTATATGCTCACCTAAAGGAGATCGGAAAATTTGGAGATCATTAGGTATTCCAATTTTGATTTTGTTGGAAGCCTAGTAAGAGATCCACATCAGGTTATATCTATCTATGAGCTTGATGAGCTACTTACTGAATGAGTGTTAAGCAAACACTCATAGCTACTTCGAATATGGAGGCTGAGTTCATAGCCTTTTATGAGGCATCTAACCATGGAATATGGATGCACTGTGCATGGTCAATGGCATAAGCAGGCTATTGAGACTTTATTGTGATGATAATTCGGTTGTGTTGTATTCCAACAACAATAGGAGCACTCTAAAGTCGAGGCACATAGATATCAAATTCCTTGTTGTAAAAGAGAGAGTTTAGAGTCAGCAAGTGTCGATAGTAGATATCAGTACAAACAACATGATTGTGGATCTACTCACCAAGGGTGTACCACCTAAGGTAATTTCACGAACACAATGCTCGTATAGGTGTTGTTTTGATTAAAGATGTGCAGTTTTAGTGTGAGTTTGTAGTTTAGTTCAGATGGTCATTAGCGACATATATTTCATGTTGGTTAATGGATTTTCATATAAACTCTAATTTTATATATAATATTTTCATATTATTATCTTTTCACCAACCGACGCTTTGGTCCCATGCTAATATGTCTGATGGACCAAATTGTGATTTCAGGGATATTAAGAAATAATATGACATTCAATTGCTAGCCTAAAGTTTATAATATAATTATTTTTGCATATGTGGTCCCAGGAGATTGTTAGAAAATTAACATTTTCTAATATAAGTGGACCACATATCAATTTACAATTATATTATTACCATATTATTTTATATGGATCCACCTAATGGTCCAATTAAATTGAGTTAAAAATATTCATATGGGTATGGATTAGTAATGTGGATAGTCATCATGATGAATCAATTAAAGTTGATATACACCCTAACTGGAGTTGTCTATATAAAAAAAACTACCTAGGATTATGCTACAAAGTCAAATCTCTTTATTGTCTACTCTCTTTCTCTTCGTACTTCCAACTTAGCAAGAGGAATCATTGGGCCAATTAAGTTTCTCTGCGGAATATCATTATCCTCTCTACCATAATCATCATGGACGTTTTAGTATTGTGTCTAATCTCTAGTTTTTAATTCTTGATTTAGCATATTAAATTCAAATACCGTATCAATAGCCAATTCCATGGTTTAAGGTAAGCATGAATAAATTATATTATGGTGTTCTAAATTTAAAGTCTACGATCCTAAAAGTATAAATTCTGAGAACAGTGGAGTTCTTGACGTAAAAAACACTTTCCAATGGTTTTAAGTTAGTTAAGAAAATGCAGAATTATTAAGATAAAGCAAAATCTGATATTGATCATGCACAATTTAAAGCAAGAATGCATTTTATGCATATTGGGGGTCGATTATTTGGTGTAGAAAGGTTTTAAGTTACCTCAACTTTGAAGATATTTGATACCAGGCATGTGTGTCTCGTTGTATTGACATTGGTTACTTCCAAGCCCAAAGAATTCAATGCCTCCATCAGCCTCACAAATCCACCAGACTTGTGCTCACAGAATACCTTGACAAAGAACTCATTTGCATCGAGTTGGAAGACTTCAACTTGTGGCTGAAATTTCCAGTATTATGCCATTTTGTTAATTGTCATAAATATGAAGAGTGAAATAATTGAAGTTTACATTGATAAAGTTGAATTAATAAGTTGCTGTACCTCCATTTGCTGAACTTTGTCATTTGTGTTATCAAGCTCATGGTTCTGTTTGGCGATGTTAACGTTATTGTTGCCAGATGATCCCTTGTGAAAACCATTCAGAAAATTTTCGTGTTCACGTTTTGGACCACGTTTCATTCCATTTTGGTGCTTAATACTTGGTGGGATGTTGTTTTCAGTACCGTCTTTTCCTGTTCTCCTTGCATCCTCATCGTCTGAATGTTCTTCAAGCTCAATTTGTAGGTCCTCTACTTGTTTCTTCAGCTCGTTGACATAGTCAATTGCATCTCCAAGAATTGAAGCTCTATCTAACTGCAATACAGAATAGCATTTGATGGTATTAATTCGGATAGGAAAGGACTGAAAGTTGATGGTTTACCTTAGAAATTTTAGGAACCAAGGCTCGAAGGGAGTAGAGCCTATCATTAAGCTTCTTTCTTCTATTCCTCTCTGCCACAAGGTTTTTGGAATGATGCCCTTTTCCAGTTCTTCTTCTGTACTTGGCATCATCCTCATCATCATTGGGATCAGAATCATCTGACCGGTTATTTTCACACATAAAAGGGTCGTCGTTCATCTGATCTTCTACGGTCCCTGAGGGCTCCATCCACCTGGTTACTCTGGATGAATTGCTCCTCATGTTACTCTGTGTTGCGTCAACCTCCAGGAATCCATTCTCAATCGAGGGAGTGAAAATGTTCGACTCATATGCTGTTCCTTCCCAGAAGATGCCATTATTAGTGTGTCCGGTTTCTGAAGTGTTGCTGAACTGCTGCAGAGGGTTGAGTGGAGAAGAACACAGCTTGATTCTGTCAATGGAGATATCATGAGGCAAATCCAATTTTTCTTTGGAAGGGTCTGGGGAAATTTGTTGCTGAAAATGGCTGAGGGGATCCTTTTGAGCATTTGGATCAGATGAAAATGAGTCTGTGGTGCCTGAATTGCTGATTGTTTGCTGTTCCAGGAAAAAGTTGCACTGAGCCCTGATAAAATCTATGACTTGTTGATCTTCAGGAACCTTGAATGTAAACAAGAAAAGCACTACTTAGACGATTTATACAAGCCAAAACTGGCATTACATGCATATAGCTTCTGTAAAAGCAGAATGAGAAATGCTTTTTGGGCATAAATTTCAATCTTGAATACAATGCGTGGTAAGCCAGAAAAACCACATACTTGTTTAGTCACAAACAACTCGAGTAATCCAAGAGACACCGGAATCAAAACTCGAGTACCAATTGTTTCCTACAGATGAAATCAATCAGACACAACAGTTCAGCTTAATACCAACAGTGCTGATTGTACACAAATACTTTGTCCCAAGAGGCTACAGGATTTGAAAGAAAGCGTACTTCCGATAAACTTGAATCTGAGTTGTGTGAGTAGTTCAGCCAGCTAGCTTGGTTTGACAACAAGGTTTGTGCATGAACTCTGCAAATGTAGAACATCATTGAATTACAATGTGAATCGTACACGTTTCATGGAAGCCAGTGAAATGGTCTTACCCTGAATCCAGTACCATGGAAGAAGGAAGCTTGTCTAGTAAATCGCAAGGTGTGATCCTTGGATGTGGAAACATGACATCTCTACAGGGAAGACTAGAAGAAGCTGGAAAACTAAGCTCTTCTCCACCATTTTCGATATTCTCACTTCCAGCACAACAGCAATCCATCCACTCAATACACCTACAATCAGCCAAGCAGAATCTGAATAAATGAAAAATCCCATCATTTTTCTTTTTTCTTTTCTATGACATAAGGGACTGCTCATCTGTTTTCTTTTGTTGAAAAAACCTGTGATCATTGCTCAACTTCCATAAGACAATGTAATCCCAGCTTTTGATCCCCACCAGGGGTCTAAGCCTCTCTAGAAAACTTTGCACCAGCATTTTTCCTGTCAAACAGAAATCGTCTACCGGGGTGGTGGGAGTTGTGATTCAAAACCATATGATTGATGATAAATGCTGATGGAATTTCACATACAAACAGAAAGGATCCTACATTCCAGTAAGAATTCAAAGCCAAAATATCGTCAGTGAAGAAAAAGACAGAGAAATGCATATATAAATAGTTAGGAATGATGTAACTACCCAAACTATGTTTCCTTTCTTGTCTGCTAAGGCCCTGATGCTACTTTCCTAGGATGAATGGATATGGAGACATAAAAAAGAAGTATAGTTCGTTACTTAATTTTTGAGATTTTGAGCAAAGTCACACAATAAGTAAGCTTTTATCTGACAATTTCTCTCTTTTGCATGTGGAGAGCCTAAATACTAATATTAGTAGGTGAACCACAAAGCATGCATGAAAAAGAGGAGGAGGAGGAACTTTTAGAGAAAGGTTAGCTTGTAAAGTGGGTTGGGTTGGGAGGGATATATGATTAAATATGTCGAGTAAATTAATGTGAAAATTATACTGTTAGTATCAAATCATTTTTTTTTTTTTTCAAAAAAACCTTTAGGCAACAAATTCAAATCAATTTTTTTTCCGTGCTAACTATAAGCTATATATTATGTGTAGATACAATTGTACTTTTAAATGCGATATACATCGAAATTTATGATACTAACATATTTTATTGTTTACTACATAAGATTTTTAATACCTTTCCCAAACCACTTTTTAAATATTGTATTTTATTCATTTTGCTAGCTCTTGAAGTTTTAGTACGTATCATTTAAAACTTTTTTTACATCTAACAACTTTAGTCTTAATAGAATTGACGGTAATAAGTTGAAGAACGTGTTAAGATATCTTTCCTATAATTATGCAGTGACGTTTTGCATGATCAGAATATTATAAGAATCTTAACTACTTTCAAAAGTCTTTTATCCAAAAGTCTTTTATTCATTTGAGTTTCTTTCTTTTTTATGACTCAACTACTCACCGTAATGTAGAATCAAAGGAACAACCTTGCCTAGGGGAAAATATTTCAAATTTAGTGGTCTTAATATTAAGTACACAAACAAGAAAAAGAAATATTAAAGACAAAATGTTAGGTGACACTATAAAAGTTATTACTACTGAAAAGTTATTACTATTGATATCTATTAAGTGATAATAACTATTATTTTGTATAATGATGACTCTCGCAAATTTAATAATGATAAAAAAAATATTCAAATTATTATTATTGATAATTAGTATCATGGTATTATATTTAAATTATCATTGTTGACATTTACTGATGTGTGTATAGGGACCTAATACAACAAAAATTGGCGTTATGATTTGTGATGAGATTTTTATTATTATTATAAATGTGTCACTAATTATAAATAGTAATAACTTAATTCTCGATACTATTAAACTATTGAAAATTATTATTATCGCAAAATAAAAATTCTTTCATTTAATAAATACAATTAGTGATAATTTTCTTATTACTACTTTATATATTGCCACTAATATTTTTTATATATTGCCACTAATATTTTTTTTTATAGCGGCATACACATGTATCAAATATTTAGACAGAGCATTTTATGTTTCAACTTTCGCCTCACAAGCCCACTCAACTCATCTTGCACCGTAGTTTCAAACATGTAACAATGGATAATCAAATTGGATTCACATGAAATCAAGTGTACATAATCATTTAACATAATATACATAACTTATGCACAGATATAGTGATTTTGAAAGCCCAACACTGAAAGATAAACTGAAGGGGGAAGGTAAAGGAATTGAATCATGGTCTTCTAATTGATTTCATTCCCAAGTCTAATAGATAGTATTAATGTAGAGGAGAAATGAACTAAAATTTTAGGATAATCAAACTTTCTTTATGTTTTAGAAAGTATGACAGTTGTTTTATAAAATATTTTTAGGAGTCTGGAAATAAATGTGCATCGTTTCATTTTATAACTATTGTCACATATGATATTCTCTTGTAATAATTGTATCCTGATAGCAAAAAAACTGCTACCAAAATGTGATCAATAATTATTGAAGCACAACCCTAAACATATAACTAGACCACTACCATGCATTAGGAAGTAGCCAAAAGAATAATTAAGCTTAATTACAAAAAATAATCAATACAATGTAATTCAATAACATATTTCAACTCTTATTAACTAAAGTATTTAGCAAACGTATCAGTCAATACCAAAATATTTGAGTATTGTCATCGTAAATAAACTCAATATGATATCCAAATATACAAAAATCAACCACAAATATCTCCGGATATAACAGCTCTGACCAACTCCTCTCTACCTTCTTCACTCATACTAAAAAACACAATCAGTTAACTCGTGCTCACGACCTACAAGGCACACAGCCTTTGATTGCATCCCTAGGAGCAAGATTGGTGATCTTCATTATCTCGGAATGAATCTTCTATCTTTTTATCTGAAGCACGAGCCTCAACTTTAATTGCTTTGCTTAAAACGTGACCTGCTTTTGCGATTTCATTTCCAATAACTGAAGCCGCATCTCTAATTCCTTCCACCACAAACATCAAATTATCATCCCTTTTGCTTCTTCTTTTCTTCTTTTGAGTAGAAGAAACTGCTTTGTGGACATAGTTTCTCGTCTCAAGAATTGCTGTAACATTTAAAAGAATGAGCCAAAAAAAGGCCACAGATTGCACCATGCTCAACCACAGCGAAAACATGGCTATGTATTTCCTTTTCTTCGCCAATTTTCTTGTCTCTGAACTTAATCGTGTCATAGATGCAAATTCAATGCAATGCATGTAAAGGGCACAAAACAAATTCTAGGTACTCAAGATCATATATGGATTATTGGATATAGTTTCACAATACATAATTTAGCTGCGAATGACAAAACTTTATCTCATTCTACTACCTAAAACTCCATGAAAGACAAACCAATGCACAAAAGAAACATACATATTCTTGCCTGATTCTAGATTTCTGGTGCAATTAATCTGCGGTCACATCTGTGTTACGTAGTTTTCAGCATTCATCCACTGCTATCCCATAAGCAACTCCCAACCCCTCCCCCTCCCCCATTCAAAATCATTTTGAATTTTTTATTTTAATTTAAATTTCAATCTGTATTCCACATCACATGTATGTGGTTTTAAAAAAAATATTTTGATTTGTTTGACATGAATTATGAAATACAGAAATTAGAAGATATGTTTTAAATTATTGATCCCAGAACGGTTTTGACTTTCTTGTTCCGCTTTTTCTATTCCAAGCTCTTTGAATGTTAGACACGTGTCAATGAGATAGATAATGTTCAAATAATCAACAACTCATATTTATTTTATGGACATATGTATATTATACATTTAAAGAGTGAAATATAAATTGAAACAGAAAAAAGAAAAAGAAAATTTGAATCCAGAACAAAATATAAACAAAAAGATATAAAGAAAGTGCATACATGCATACAAATAGAAACACACACACTGATACACATGAAAGTGCATTCTCTAGAACCTTATTGCATAACATTGGAATCGGTACAAATAATCCTGACATAACTGTTTTGCTATGATCTAAGTAACAAATATTAAAAAAAAAAACAAAAAATAAATAAAAACAATAAGTTGTTCTCATCAACTTATCATGAGCATTTTTATTTTTCATTTATCTCAAGTTATGATAAAAGGAGCATATATATTTAATTTTTATATTTAAAAGTTTAGCATTTTATTTTCTTTTAAAAGTGTTAGTTTATTTAATAATTTTAATTTTTTTTCTACTTACTTTTCAATTGTTTATTTTTCCTTTGTAGTTTTATGGCATATGAATGGGTCAATTTGTTTTTCCAACAATTTAAAAATAAAGAAAATAAATATTTTTTTTGTGTACATACTCAAAAATATTTGTGTTAATGATGTTTATATATTCAAATAAAAATTTTCTATTTGCATTTTGAAATATTGAGAATTTTTATTTTATTTTCTCTACCGTGCCTATTATAATTTATGTAATAAATATACGAAATGAGTTGAAATTTATACATAATGATTTAACTATTTGTTAGAAAGATTATGCTATTATTTTTAGCATGAAAACTATAGTATTAATTTCATGCTGAAGTAATTTTTTCTACTAATATTTTTTTTTTTGGCTTAATTATTTCTTTTTATTGGTAAAAAATTATCAAACCGTCCGCGCATTACTTAAAACCGCACTTTTCGTTTTATTTAATAAAATCGCAATTCAAAATTAATTTTTAGTAATACCGTACATGTCAATTTAGTTTATAATTAGTAAAAAGAAATCTTAAAATCACACCGTGATCATCCCTAATCATATTAATCGAAAGGTCCATCTCATTATTTGTTTTCCTATAATAAAAAAATATACTCAAACATAATTGAATTCATGTTATACTTAATCTATTAATGTATATGTAGCTGCTGAATAATGCCAATTATCTCAATTACTCTCAAATAGGACATTTGACAGCGGAAAGTGCAGGTGCGCCATACTAGGACTTTTTTGTGCATTCCTCGAGAAACAATTCACAAGAAAATCGGAGTTAGTACTTACAAATAATTGTTCCCGTTTTCTCGCTATTCACCATACAAGTGAGTCCGTTTTACTAATCTAATATCCTATATTTTAGTATCTTATTAATATTTTATATAGGGTTACTTTGATTTTTATAAAAAAGTTAACAAACATATATTACTCAAAAACTATTCACAGTTTTATATATACTTAATGCCAAACTTTTATGTCTATTTCCATAATAGTCATTTATAAAATCTTTTTTCACATGCAATACATGAATATAACTAATATAAAAAAAAACGTCATAATTTCCTCATTAAATTATTTATGTCAATGTTGTCAGATTTGTACTGTGAATCAAAATCTTTGTGGTAAGCAATAATATTTCGGTACATATTAAATGAACTTCCACTGTATATAAAAGGATTGAAATTTGAGTATTTTAATTGCAACTTTTAAAGTCATGCATATTTCAAAAGTAGAGGCATGATTTAAGTGGGAAAGGTAAAACTCCAATACTTTATAACTACGAGGTGTTTGTTTCGTCCCACCAAATTTTGTGTGTATTAGTCTATTTTATATTAGTGTCACTCAATTACATATGAGTTTTGTTGTATGACTATTGTATTGAATTAGTCGCTAAGATTTTAGTTGTAGTAATAATGTATTGTTCATTATATTGACCAAAAAGTGGGGTGGGGGGAATTAAATAGTGTGGGGCGCGCTTTAATTTGGACATTAAGTGGAGTTTCATCTAACAAATATTTATAAGCTTAAATTCAATTATTTATTTAATTCATGAGTTTCTATTTATAACTATTATGGGTTTGTTAGCTTTATTTTCACAATTTATAGTAAGTATGAAAGATAATCAAAGTATAAGTTATTCTCATGATTACTCTGCTCAGGTAGCACATCCCCTTATCTCCACATTTAGATTTGGATTGAGCCACTATTTGTTCTTATTCTTACATGATCTTTATTTTTATTTAAAATAGTGTTCAGTGAGCCAATTAAATTAATTATATGATGGCAATTATAAAATATGTATTTATAATTTTGATTTTAAATAATTTTAAATTGTAAA
The DNA here is from genome assembly GCA_019321725.1 of Paulownia fortunei. Lineage (NCBI taxonomy): Eukaryota > Viridiplantae > Streptophyta > Magnoliopsida > Lamiales > Paulowniaceae > Paulownia > Paulownia fortunei. Next base: position 9,040,260 of record CM033106.1, read on the forward strand.
TTTTTGAGATAAGACAACAATGATTCTGTTAGAGTTGCACGTATGATGTATGTTTGTATGAAGGTTGTTTCATTTTATGGATATTGTATAGAAATATTTGTGCATGTATGTGTTTATTTATTAGGGAACTAGTATACTGAACAATCTCATCTAGAGATTTCTAATTAGAAATGAAATGTTGTTAAATATGAAATTTATATATTACAATAATATAAGATTAGTTCTTAAACTTGATGTATCATGGTAATCTTGTATATAGTAGGTTATACTTTATTTTATTCTCCGATTAGAGAAAAATCACAACGTGAATATTTTGCAATTTAATTACATCTAAAAATTAATATGCAGCCAACATAAGATCCATTATTTATTTAATTAAATAGGGGAATATTTAAATAAACAGGGGAACCTTCTATGTTTTTCACGATTATTGACTTGAAAATCCTTGGTCAATATTGGATGAAAGTTAAAAATGACTTTCTAATTATATCATGACTTAAATTAACTAAAAGTGAACACATAGTTATTGGGTTATTTGGGTTTCAAGTCCTAGGTCTACTCAAGATATTAGTTGATAGAAGAACCTTACTTGCATACTACTAGTAATTGAAAAAGTTTGTTATTTTACCTATATCTAAGTTTACATGGCGTATCGCGAGATGCTAATAATAATTTGTGGATTTTTATATTTAAAAGGTTAATTTTAAAAAGATTAATTAATCATAGCAATTTTGATTGTTCAATTAAACACATGAGTTGTGAGCCACTATTGATTTAGTGGTGAATTTAAAAGGTCAAACATTAATTTAGACAAATTCATTTCTTATTAAGAAAATAATTTAATTATTAGATTAAGTAATTTAATTAATATAATTAATTAATTAATTGTGTTTTAATTAATTCATGTGTTTGGATTGATTTAACTAATTTATGGAACTAATTAATTGCACCTAGAAGATTAAGGAAAGTTTGATTAGAGCAACTAATTAATTAAATGGATCAATTCATTAAATGAGCCTTATTAATTCATATAATGTATTAATTAGTTTAATTAATTGAATCAACTAAATGAGCTTAATTTATCTAGGCCTAAGTACTAATGAATATGGGAGATCAAAGCCAAATAGGAATTGGATGATGGAAAAATCAAATTCTAGATGAAGAATGAATTAGTGTAGTTGAATGCTTATAAAATACAATCCACAAGAGTCCTTAATATACAAAGAAACTACCTTAAAGAGGTGGAATCCATATAAATTGAGAGTCCATTGAAATGAGAAAGAGGGAGTATAAAGTTGCTATTGGATGGCACATCCATTTTTAAAAATTAATTTTGTGAGAAAAAGTGAGAAAAAATAATTTAAGAGGAATGAGATGAATATATATATATATATATTGAGATGAAATCTAGACGGATGTTTGTTTTATTAAAAAAATTTAGAGATATGGTTGGTTAGTAAATTTTAGAGAATTTTCAAAAATACTTGACATTACATTATTGCACCATACACGTTTGCAGATGTGTGTACATATATATGTGTGTGTGTGTATACTTACCTATTATTTTTATATTTTCAAAAATATACCTATATATTTTGTATAATTAGTAATAGTAAAATATACATGTATATGTATGTAAAATATATACTTATTAATATATATGTATAAGTATTTAAAATATACACGCTGAAATATATGTAATTATCATGTTAATGAAATGAATACATGCACATATATATATGCATATATAAAGATATATATTTATTGATAATAGTTTTTATTCGTTATTGTCATTACCAAAATTATTTAGCCTGCAATAGATTGATAATAGGCACCACCATTCTAGCATACATAATTTATACATATATATATATATGTCATAATTTTTAAGTTTAACAAACATATATACATAAATCCATGTATTTATATATATTTACATGTATTGTTGTATTTGGTTTGGATCAATTATTTTTATTACAAATTTATGCTACATAAAAATATATAATTATATTTACATACTTAGATGTAAACATATAGACTCGTATGCAAATTTATGTATATATGTTTGACCAAGTTGTTGTGCCTGTGTATGTATTTGTTTATATATGTGTGTTTGTGTGTGAGAGAGAGTGACAGGGACAAGGGTAGATGAAGAATATTCGAAGGGCCACTGTTGTTCATGGGAAACAAGGCTTCATTTGAATGTATTTTTCAAAATAATTTTTTAAAATATATTCACTTCCAAATTGCATCCAAATATAAATTACGTCTTCAATAATTTTTTTAATACATCATTCTCTATTTATTTTTCTAAAATACTTCTACCAAAATACATCTAAATATAGCCCAACTTTTTTCCTTGAAAATTTTTGTGAGAATAGAGTGATTTTCCAAACTAAATTTAGTAGGGGAGAAAAGTACAGTAAAATTGGAGAAAATTTGAGGGAGAATAAAGATGATGATTTATTTTTTTAAAACACCAAACAAAGCTATTTTTATGAAGAAAAAAAATCACAAAATGCTTTCTTACAAAATAGGTGCCATCCAATCGCACCCTAAATACCCTAGACAAAAATTTGAAAATTTCAGCACCTAGACACCACAAAACATCCCACTCCCTTCTCCCAGTGTGATTTTTGAGTTCTTTTATTATTTCTTTGTGAATAAAAGAATCCAAACATCGTGTACCTATATACAAGTTGTTTATGTTATTGCTTCCTAGACTTTATATACTAATCTCTTAGATAGGAATTAAACTACTAGCATATGTTTGATTTCATGTGAGATTTAATGGGTGGATCGACTTTAAAAGAGAAACAATTGGAGCTCTTAGACGAATTTATTCCACCAAAGGGGTTATAAGTCTGTGATTTAATTCAAGAAGTCCTGATTTCAACAGTCAAAAGTTGAGAATGACTTGAACCATTTCAAAGTCCCTTGAACTCAATTAGAAGTCCATAAGTAAAAGTTTTTCAACTTTCCTACACAAAAAATTCAATTAGGTATAATTGATTCAATTGTGATAGTAATAAGGCAGGTAGGTTAAATTATGAATGTCATAATTTTCATATTTTAAAAAAAAATTAAAATTTTATTGTACTACATATCTAGAAGCCAATGAGAACCAACACCTTATGGTACATAGTTTTTTTTTAAGTTTTAACTCAAAACAAGTTTCAAACTACCCGCAATGTATAGGGCAACGGCCTCCCTGTTGTGATACCGACGCCGTGCATTGTTTGTTTGTTATCACCCGATGAATCACCATTCAACCACCCCATGCATATGTCTAAAACCTATGTCACCTAAATACGTCCATTTCGATGTGCCATGTGCGGCTAAGAAGCCCATGTCATGACACTAATAGTTAGCCAACTTTTGGCCGTACTATGTCGAGACTATTGCTCGTGCTAGACTACCCGACATTCTAAGTGTTTGAGATTAGCCTACTTCAATAAAAATTAGCACCTTAAATCAAACAACTTTGTGAATATATTGTCGAAAAGTATTTTCACTAAAAATTATAACATCGAATCCTAAAGATGGTACACAATTTTTTTGTTGTGGACTTATCCTAATTAAAAGGACTCTAAGTCCATCCTTAGCATAATAATTGTCCATGATAAATAATATTTGAGGATAAAAACAAATTAAATTTTATGATATCTTGCTTGCCTTAGTGAAGGGTTATAAAATAGGACTAAAATATTATGACTTGCTTGCCTGCTTTCTTTCTTTATTTTTTCTTCTTATGATTAAAGTGAAATTATTTGAATAATGTACCCATTGTTTTCTTTGTGAGGCCCTCCATTTTATTAACTAAACAATACACACACACACACACACACACACACACACACACACATATATATATATATATATTCGAATAATGTACCCATTGGATATTAGATTCTTTTGGACCTCCCACAATTAGGGTGAATAATAGTTTTGGACCCTAGCCCATAGAGCTGAATTGTGGAATTGGGCCTTTTGTCAATGGGGCTAAACATTGACTTGGGGAAGTCCAATAGATATTACTTAATAATATTTTTCACATGTGACTAATCATTTTCTTCTTTTAGGGTGAGAAGAGTACATACTTGTGGATTTGTAAATTATATAAATGATGGTTTTGGTCATTTCATTGTTTTTAACAACGATAAGCATGGCCTCTGAAATAGTTTTTGAAATGGAAAAATGTGTCATTTGTGAAATTTATTATGTTCTATTTTTTATTGGTCAATTGTGGTGAGATTTATTAATTTTAATAATTGTTCATTATTACATTTCAATATTCCATTCCTTCCAAAATTATGAATTTATTTTGTGTGTTGTCCAATTAATTAATGTGTAATTGGTCTATGTACAACAATAAATAATTTGTTTATTTTTTAATGTAATTGGCTAGATAATACAAAATAATATTAACAAATATTAAAATATGAAAATTTTGTAATAATATTAAAATGAAAATGATCAAAACATCAGTATGGTAAATTAATTTAAAAATTAAATGACTTGATTTTGTATAATGGCAAACAGAAACAAGGGAGTGTGATGCATGTTTCATCTTAACTTTTTTTTTTTTTTAATTCCGAATTCAAATATAAATATTATGGATTAGAGTTGGTTTTAGTTAGAAGAATTAAAGTAAATAAATGCTCTTGCACCTAGGGTGATGATAATATTTAAAAAATCGTCTGAACCATCCCGTACCATATCGTTAATATTAATTTTTTATAAAAATTGCGATTTAAAATACGAAACAAAAATCGCACCATTTTAGCGGTGCGGTGGCGGTTTGAAAGATAAAAAAATCGTAAAAAATCGAACTGCCTATTTATACCTTAAAAGAGTAATTTTTTAATTAACCTATTATTCAAAACCTTAATAATTAAACTGATTATTTTTTCTTCCAACTCATATATCTCAATTTTAAGATTTAAAATAAAAAAATAAGAGCAACAACCATTGATGAGTGGATTTTATATTCTTTAATTAAGTACCATTTGCTTAACTTTTTGATTAATTTTCGAGTGTTTATGTTACTTTTTATGCATTTAGTTTAAAATATTGTAAGTAATAGCAAAATGAGAAGAAAATGAAAAACAAACATAAAACTTGGTTAAAATTTTGAATAATCCGTTGTTTGGTGCTATTAAGGGCAGTGTTCGTATTTTAATAATAACTTTTTTCTCCAATATCATTTTTATTTGTTTCTGAAACCATTGGAAAGTGAAGAGATAGATATATAACTTTTATATTTATTATAAAATCCAGTTATTTCTATTTCAATGAGAAAAATTGAGTTAAATAGACTGCACTTGACTGAAAATTTCTAGTATGACATATTTTGGTATTTTAGACATAACTCACTCCACAGATGTCATATTGAGCTGATGTATGAAGATATAGAAAAATAAAACATAGGTCTACAATTTATATGAAGACATCAAAAGCCAATTTGGTCTTGAATATGGTAAAAAATCGGTTGAAAAAGATCATTAGCGCTGCAGAGTTGGATTTTGGGCAGCAAGTGCAACGCTCAGGCGCTGCTTTGGAAAGAAAGGGCAACACCTAGAGGCTGTCGGGCAACAAGTAAGGGCAAAATAATGATTTTGCCTTCTTTAAAGTATCTCTCATATGATTTTCAACAATTCGAAAATTTTCAAGAGTCAAAAAATCATAATGTTATTTTCATATTCAAATTATTTTTGTATTAATGTCTTAATTTTTTGGAACTTAATAATTTCTCTTATTAGTAAAAAACTGTCAAACCGCCCGCAACCGTTTAAAATTGTATTTTTATTTTATTTGATAAAATCGCAATTTGAAATTATTGTTCAACAAAATTACATATGACAATTCGATTTGAAATTAGTGAAAAAATCGCAAAATCTCCCATGATCATCACTATTTGCACCTATGGCTATGGCAGGTTAATTATTTCACTAATTTAGATACGTTGACTGTGTCATTAAGCCATAATCTTGGAGGGAGGACTTTCTACAGTGGTTCAAAATCAAACCCAATTGTAATTTGTAAACTGGTTCCAAAGAAATAAGGATAGAGGAAATGTAACTGAAATTTTTTTTTAAAAAAAAATAAATAAAATCTTCTAGTTATTTGTTTCAATTTTCAATGCCTCTGATTTTCTTAAGTTGGAATTCTCAATTGAAAAAGGGAACATAATGATTTAACAAACTTATCTGCCTCATTTCCTTTTAACTTTTAAGCTAATTTGATATTGGTATGGACCCCTGCGTGAAAAAATTTAGACACCATTGGTGCGAAATTACGGAGTATGGGCATATCCCCACCCACAAACCAAACATAAAAAATAAATCTGTATTTTCAGCTATTTACAGTTAGTAAAAGTAAGTAAATGTTCGAAATTGGTTATGATATTAATGAATATAAATTACAAGTCAAAAGATATATGTCTTTTAAGTGAGTGGGAAGTAATAGTCTTGGCTCTAATTGAGAGTTGTAACTATTCATAAATAGTTGTAATGGTTCATAATTTTTTTTTTGCTTAAGAAATGTGATTTTTTGATTGAATAGTTGATTCTTATTACGAAACAATATGTTGATTATACAAAGGTGCTTCAAACTTTATATAAGTAAAGAATTTCGATGCTAACATTCTAAAATATTCCAAAAAAATTCTTATATTTTTTATGAAAAATTCTTACATACATATGTTGTTTTTTTACCAAATGATAAGGATGATGTTACATTAGTAGTTGTATTGATATTACGGTGACGTGGCATGATTCTCATTGTTTGATATTGAACTTTCATTGTAGGCAATGTTTATGAGAAGTTCATCGATGAGGCCAAGGTTTCAAATGATTTTATCATATTCCAAAAAGTGATTTGGTATATAATCGATAATAAATTAATAATAGGGACAATTATCACTTTAAGAAAAGCAAATACAAACTTCAAAATACATTGAAATTTTTATTCCTCATTTGACAAAATGCCCAACATTTAGCTCAACTCAACTCAAGAAATCCTTTTTTAGTTGTTTATTCTACTATCATTGCTACTATTACAAAGTCCATAATGTTATTGGCACTTCAATCTAACTTTATTTCTATCTTGCCCATTTTTATGGAAGGATATATTCGTATTTCCTTATGACAATTATGCTCTTCAGTTATCTTAAGTAGTGGATAAACACCCAATTTGTATTGGGGAGATCATTGTTGCATTTTTACTACAAAAAAATATACACTTTTCCATTAATTCATTCATTTTCAATAAAATACCATCAAAAGTAATGCATGGATGGTATAGCCAAATAAATTGAAGTTCTATCTTTTAGCATTATTTATTCAATTATCTTATACAAAATAACCTATTTTTCATTCATAATGATGAGACTAATTTACTCCATATGTGATATTGTTGAATAATGCTAAAAGAAAATGATAATGTTGTTCATAGTTAACATATCATTTTTCACAAAATTTTCTAAATAATATTTCTCTTACAAGAAAAAGAGATAAAAGGGGTGGTCTAAATGTCAAGTTATAACTAATTTATAAAAGTAAAATCATTTGGCATCATGCTATCAAATTGAGTAAATTAAAAAGTAAATAGACAAGATACAAATCACAGTAACTTTGTCTAACAAAATGAAATATCAAATATTGATGACACGTTTTCTAATGAAGATGAACTTTCAATGAACTGATTTATTTCATTCTAAATTGCATAATTTGCATTGTGTGATTTCATTACGCATAAATTAAACACAAAAACTATTGAAGTTAAACAAGAAGGAAATAACAAAAGAATTAGTAACTTGTGATGTCCTAATTTGTTGAACAAGGAAAATCATACACTATTAATTCATAGTTATTAATTTGATATCAGACATATAAAGAAGAAAACAAAGATAAGATTTAGAAGAATATTTTAAACAATAGATTAAGGTATTTTAAAAAAAAAAAAAAGAGATACAACTAAAGAAAGATTTTTGTATTGGATTGTTTTTGGTGTTCCGCAAGTGGAAGAACAAGTGTTTTAATTCAACATTTGCATTAAAATTGAAAATAAAATAATTTAAGTGTGTATCGGAAAGAAAAATAAAACGATATTATCCTATTTATTAATGGGCAATCTTGTCAATTATTAAGAAAAAAGTCAAAGTAGATGCAAATATTATTTAGTGAAGTGTGAATATCAACTTTCATAATATATCTCTTAACAGGTAGGATAAGTATGACCAACTCAATTAGCTAACCATAAAAAATCATCAAGTTGGGATATACACATAGCTCATCAATGTGAAATGTTTCAAACTAAAGTTTTAATAATGTAGTAATTCTCAAGAAACCTTACTAGTTGGAGAAAATGTTAACCCACCAACTGAGATTTCTTGGTTAGACAAAATACCCAATTTTGTTGTCAATCCTCTCACCTCATAACTCACCCTTTCATCTTCTATGTTTTGCCATGGATGTGATGAGAGTGTCCAAGTGTTCAATCTTTTTAATCTGTTTTTTGTTTCTTGATGGTGTTACTTCTGAAGTCTATAGAGTTGGTGATGACAGTGGATGGAACTCGGGCACAGGAACAAATTATCTTAGCTGGTCGGAGAAATACAATTTCACCGTTGGTGACGTACTTGGTTTGAATCTTTGAATTTTTTCCTTAAATTTGATTTTTAATTCTTAAGGAGTTTTGGGTTTTCAAGTATTGGGGCAATCATAACCATCGAATACGTTGGACTTTACATAAATCCCACAATTTAGATGGTTATAATTATTTCAAAACTTTTAATTTTTGAACCATCAAAGAGTATTTCTAATCCAATCATGGATTTTCATATCAATTTATGATTTGTAAAAATGATAGGTCACATAAACAAGAAACAAAGTCAACTAGCAAAACCATACATAATTCTTTCTTCCTTGTGTTTGAAGGATATTTTGGAGGTGTATGATCACTATTTTTTGGCTCATGAACTGTTTTTCATGACTGGTTAATTAACATTTTTCTTAAAAAGATTGTTGCTGTGATGCAGTGTTTAAGTACTCGAAAGTGCAACATAATGTGAAAGAAGTGACAGATGCAACATATCGATCGTGTGATGCTAAAAGTGGAGTATTGGCAACTTATGAGAGTGGAAATGATGAAATTAGACTTAATGAAGCAAGAAAATACAATTATATTTGTGACAAAGATAACCATTGTGTTGGGGGCATGAGGTTTTCCATCTATGTTTTTGGAGCCTCTAATAGTAATAATACAACTCCTCCACCACCACCAAGTCTGGGCAAGAGCTGTGCCTTCACAGTAAGAGGGAAGTTGATTCACATTGTTGGAATGGGAGTCTTCCTCATATTCACGTTTTGAATGGGAAAAAAAAATTATTTATTTGATTGATTTTTTTTTTAATTTTTTGTAATGTAAATTTACATTTGTTCGTGTTTCTTGTGATTTGATTTGATTTGATATTTCTTTTATATAATTTGTGTGAGTTGAAAATTCGACTAATTAGATGGATATTTTTAGTTTACCATGCGTAAAATAATACTCTTATTGTTGATAGGGTAAAAGACTTTTTGTATGTCAACTACAGAAAAGTTAAGTAAATTGATATATTACATGAACTTCTGAAAATGGCTCGATCAGAACAAATCCATTGATTACTGTCTAGGGAGTATTTGCTTTCACATTTACACTTTCGTATATTTAAGTAAGAAAAAATAAAGGGCATGATTGCTTCTTCTTTCATTCCGTCAATTTTGATTTTGGTAGCAAATGATGAACAAAAGTTATTTGAGAAAAATAAGAATAAATTTTGAGAATATGATTAGATGTTGGATGAAAATGTAATGATGATAATTAATGTAATATTTTTTTTTTTTTTGTGAAATGATGATTGGACGTAAGAATTTTTTACGAATTTTTTTATGAAATGATGTTTAGAAATGAATTTTTTTTATAATATTATTTATTTATTTATTTATTTTTGTTTCCTAGAATATTAATTTTACTTTAATTTATTATTAAATTAATATTAAGTATATATATATATATAACTACAGTTGTTTTATACACCGATGTATGTATATAAATATGAACATTCGTATTTACGAAAGTATTTTAAAATTATTTTGTGAATGAAAAAAATATTATTATGGCATATTTATATAAAAAAAATTATATTCGAATTCATAATCAAAAAATTATTATACCCAAATATAAAAATTTGGATGCCACTCCTCAAATTACATAATTAAATTTCACTTATATAAACTAAAAAATAACAATATATTATTTCCTTAAATATAAAATTAGAGAATAAATATATATTACACTATCGTCTATTTTTAAATTTATTTCAATAATAAATATTTTTAACTTTTATTTATAAAAGTAGAAAACATTATATAGTAATCATAATTTTTTTTATTCTAGTTTAATAATAAAATTGTATTTGTATAAAAGGAACTACGTAATATTTCTCGTATATTTTTTTAATTTTTTTTTTGAATAACTCATATTTAATTATAAATTTTTGTCCTATTTTTATTTTTATTTTTCTTTCCTAATTTATTTTTTCTCATTTTTCTTCTTTGCTCCACTACCCGACACCAATACCAGCGACCGCCGCCGTCGCCTCGTTCCTCCTCTTCTTCTTCTTCTTCTTCTTCTTCTTCTTCTTCATCTTTCCTCTCCACTCACCATCTTCTTTCTTCTTCTTCTTCTTCTTATCCTGGTACATCTTCTTTTCTTCTTTCTTCTCCACCACCCACCCACCCGCTCCTTCTTCCTTTTCTTATTCTTCTTCTTCTTCTCATTCTTCTCCACCCACCCACATACCAACTGTTTGCGGGCAACCGCCGCCTGCCCCTTCCTCCTCCTCCTCCTCCTCCTCCTCTCTTCTTCTCCTTCTCATTTTCTATCCTCTTTCTTCAGTTGGTTGGAGAATATCATTAGATTTGAGGGAGAAGACAACTACAGTAGAACATTGGAAAGAGAGAGAAACGTAAGGTGGTTGGGGATTTTGAGATGGAATGAACAGTTTTTCTATCTTTCTTTCCAGAAAAATCTCAAAACCATTCACATGTTTGTCAAAATAATTTTTGCCACCGAAAAAAAAAGTGAAACATTTTGATAAGCAATCACAGCCAAAATATCTCTCTCTCTCTCTCTCTAAACTCTCAATAAAACATAGAACTCGTAAAAGAGTCCTAAAAAACAAAAAATAGACAGTGTGAAATCACTAATAAATAATTAAACTTCTTCGATTTTGGTATAAAATTCTTGCAATTAATTCACTTTAGATAGATAAATGAAAGATTAGCTTGTAACATTAATAATAGGGAAAATACTTGTCCGAACCAAGTTTGATCGAACTAAATCAATTATAGAGCAATTGGTTTACAATCTGAAGACAATGAACCACAAGACCATAGATATTAGGTCTGACCTAACCTGGTCGGGCAATAAATTTCCCTTACATTGCTCATATACTAATTGATTTTTCACATTTGAATAGATGTCCAAAAAATTGACAAATAAATGGAAGATGATGGAATAAATGCATATCCATTAGGCTAACTGAAAGTGTTCAAATAGATGAGTCACAAAAAAAGTGTACTTTCCTACTGTTAACAGTTATGAACTCGTCGAAAATTCACCTAGTAGTTGAGTTCCACATAACAGAAATATATAAATGCAAGCTACCTTCCCCTAAACAATACTCTCAGAAAAAAAACCTATTCATCTGCAAAAGACAGTGTCATACCAATGGGCACGGAAAGCATCTGCAAAAGACACAGTCATACCAATGGGCAAGGAAAGCATCCGACAACTCACAGAAAATGTGATGATCTGTCAACTGGTCACATCTGTCCAATTGCTCATATGATCCTTACTACGGTGTAGCTTTCTGGTTAAATTCAAAAAACTTGTGAGCTCATGGGAAAGGTTCTCCTTCACACTGCACACCCAATTTTCTTTTGCTTAAGACCACATCACAGAAGCGGTTGAGAAGTGAGAGTGACATTTTGGTGGCTGCAGTGGTTGGTTATTCAAACCAAATGTTGGGACTTCTGCATCACCTCCTGGAACAGTACAAAGAGAGGAAATAGAGGAACTTGGCTGGTACATACGGGAGTTGGCCTGATATTCTCTTTGAGGCGTCTCTGCAGTGAGGTCTGATGTTGAAGCTGCAGCGAGATTGCAACATTTCATTGTATGGAACAAGAGAGTAGCAACTGTTCTGTCAATGGCTTTTGTGTCCAACTTTTTAGCTTTTGATTCTCGTAATCTGGATGTAAAGATAGAAACTTCATTCAATCTTAGTTATGCTTATAATGGATAGTGAACATACACGATTAATCATCTAAATGTAACATGAAGTACATATTGCAGACCAAAACCCATAATATCTAAAGGAATGAGTATATGTATGATAAAAAAAATGACAATTTCTCTTCATTCCTAAGAAGCTTCATGAGAAATATGAATATATATTTTGATTAATTTCTTGAAGTGTAGATTTTTGTACTTTCACTGAGATGTTACTAATACTTGTAACAAACTAGAAGTTCGGTACATCCTGTGTCTTACATTTTCTAGTCTACCATTGTAGTAAAGGTCATAAAATTAGAGGCTGAAAGACATCGGAGGAGGTTGTGGACATCTATAACTTTCCAGGTAGAGTTTATTTACTGCTGCAGGAGTAACAAACAACAACATTTAACTAAGATAAGTCAAATCTCAATGATAGTAAATATCCAATTGACCAAAGGTATTCAAAAAACCACCTTGTGAACCAAAGCCTGATACGAGTCTCGATGAGTAAATAAGTTTATAAATAGAAAACCTCCAACATAAATGAAATTGCATTGTGCTAAAATATGTCCTAAACTCTAATTTTCAAGATACATACAATCAAATGACTTCTCCTCCCTAAAATTTATAGCAAAGAATTATGTGAATGGGGAACAGATGAAAATGAAAGAAATTAACAACATAAAGCATTTACCTGGATGGTCCACCGCTAGTGGTTGGCTTGCAGTTTTCCTGGTCTTCTTTGCCATTCTTACTACATTTAGTCTGATGTCTTGAGTTTTCTGCAAGGCGGTAGAAAGAATCGCGAAAGCAAATTCTGGTTTTCTTCGCCAACTATAGGTTCAAGATAAAAAGGGAACTGGTAAGCATGTTTAAGCAGTAGAAAAACAGATTACCACTTTCTCAGGTATCTAAATTGGGTACCTGCACAGTCAATCTCTGTAGCTCCAGTAACACAGATTCCTCCGTGGGTATGTCCTCCTCACTGATATCTTCACACACATCAGAGTGTTCTTCTGAGACACAGATCTCAAATTCCGGTTCCTTGAAAAGAAATTGCCAAGATTAGTTACTCTGATCGATCCATAAAACCAGCTGCACTAGTTTATTACAGACAGAACAAACAGTATACCCTCAAGTATACAGAGGTTTTTCACACCTCTTCATGTGGTGGCTAAGAAAGCTACCCCATTCCACTTCAGTATCTACCCCAAGTATATAGTGGTTTTTCAGACCTCTTAATTGGAGGCTACGAAACCTCAATCTTCCCACAACACTAGAGAAATTCAGATCCCCAACTTTTAGCTATCTATACCAAGCTCACTGATTTATCAAGCTCAACATAGAGATCATACTGATTTTAAAACCATAATGTATGTTTCTTAATAGAATAATATTTTAACTTAAACAGAAATTAGGATTTCGGACCCAGACAAGAGGCTATATATTTTTCTGCTTATAGGTTGGGAAATACAGGAGAAAAATAAATAGTAATTCGTTGGGGGCATTAGAAGGAAAATAATAGCTACTTGAAGAAACACACAGAAGAGTTCTAAACCACATATCCATAGAAGTTAATGCTTTGGCGACTGACCAGCCAAACCTGATGGTAATTTCTTTATGAAAGAAGTACAGACTCTATAGGATAACACAAGAAGATCAAATCAGTTTGCGTATATCTATTTGAATCAATATTAACAAAAACTCCTATGCAGAATCCAAAACATGTTTGGTAAATAGTGGTCCCAGAACTGGTACTAGATCAATGGTTGGTTCAAGAACCATTGATCGATGATATTATAACAACCCATCCCCCATTGATTGTCAGAGAAGCGGAACTGGTGTATAAAGCCAAGATTAACTCTGTAGTGGTTAACATGAGATTAAGCATCTTGGACAAATTGCTAATGCGTAAAAATATTAAATTAGGCTATGAGTCTGACCTAGTTATTACAGTTTTTAAAACAATTCATAAGCACTCGGGGGTAGTTTTTTGCCTAGCTCTCACTGAGCGTCAACAGAATGCTCACCTTTGCTGGTGGAAAATGACAGACTTTTTCAACATTATTTGTACAGTCGTGAATATGATTCCTCTCTCCTAAAAGATCAACAGCTGACATCACATCATCCTTGCTTGAAGTTTGTGTAAATTTAGCTGAACTCTCAGCTCCCTCTATTGCACTGGGATCTGCTTTGAATAGTGAACGGCTGCACAATAGATTATGGAGGAATTTAATGCTGGGAAATAATTTATCCACTATCCACAAGAAGAGATAATTAGATGTTCCATGAAATAGGTATGCCATGAAACTGATTGACAAATTTACTTTCTATTTGACTGAAGCCAGATATTTCTCATGTTCAGGGATTGCTTATGGTTGATGGTAATAGCAATATATTCATATACAATGATTTGCATACTTGCTCTAGTAAGTCTGAAATTTTGATTGCTAATTGCATTGCGAAATAATTTCTATGTAATATATATTAAATAACAGTAAAAGCGCCAGTGCCAAAGTACGTCAACAGTAGAACTTCAACATCAATAAACTATGACATGGCTACTTTCTCTTAATTTCTTTATCTAGTTAATGGATACAAAATATGTTGGAGTAACATTCAGGAGTATCCGGGTGCAAAGGAGAATAACTCATTACCTTGATCATGAAACTTTGACATATTTAAACTACATGGATGCACATGCATGAAAGCAAGTATCTTAAGCCCAGAAGGTACGCTTGTACAAGAAAATGTCATCCGCCTCATCGATTATGGAAAGATCATTGAGTTCAACATCTGAATGTTCACGAGGATAAGCACTCTGTTGGCAAAAAGCATGTCTATAACCTTGACAAACACTTGGGGCACTACGTTGCTCAACCTCACTAGAGAACATTGTCTCGCTTAAGAGAAATTCTTCCACCCCTAACACAGTGAGTTTCTTTGGGGAGTTGAAGTTTCCAACTATTTTACCCCACGAAGACCAACTATCAGGTGATGGAAGCCTGTCAAATATCACCTCGTCTTTTGGCACAGCAAGATCTTCAATATCACTCCCAAAATACCACTCCATGAGATTGACCTACACGACGTAACACAGACATGTTACCAAAAAGCATATGATATGACAATAATCAAAAGACGAACAAGAACAAGAAGATAAAGGAAATAATTTATGGTTTGCCTTAATGAATGCTATGTCCACAGCTGAAAACAATTATGTAGAAGTCCACACTGAATTCATCTTACAAGATATCGACAACTGTGGTCAGGCACCACATTAATGGCATAAAAGGCTTACAATTAAAACCAATTACAAGTCTCACTTTGTTTTCAAGCAAAGCAGTTCAAATTTCCAACTCTTATACTTCCAATCCACTCATTCATCACATTCAATAGACGTCTCCCCATGTTATCGACATATGATTGCCAAGACCAATATCTACAAACCAAGTGAAATTTATATAGCTCAGTTCTCAGAATCCAGCAACCGCACCCACGCCCACCCCACCCCACCCCCCCCTAAAAAAAAAAAACCCAGTTCGGTGACACTTTTCTTTATTTTAATGGTACAAAAAACCCATGAATATCATCTCTAGAAATGATTGAAAGAAAATTCAGCAAACAAGCACAAACAGTCCCGATGACATAATTTCCATTCCATGGAGCGATATTCAGATAAAATAATCAGAAATTACAGCAGTACATCACAGGAAAAAACAAAGCCCCAACCGTAAAACTTCTAGAAAATTCAATCTACTAAGTAGCATCAGAAGAAAGATGGGTTACCAGTAGTATGCTTTCTTGATTTTGAGGACTGAAGAAAACCCACGATGAGATTGTAAGTAGGAGCTCAGAGCAACATGTCCAAATGGCAGAAAACCTTAAGAATTCGGCAAAAAAGAGACAGCTTTATGGTTTTCTGTTTTGCCTCGACGGACATAATTGCCCTCCTTTCTGTTTCTCTTACCGCCGTGGTTAAAACCAGTAAAATTTATGTTTGTTGGTGACCCACCTCTTTCTATTGGACATTTGGTTGTGTTTTACAACGATAATTTAGTTGCAATTCAATTTAAAATTTAATAAAAACAATATATGTATAAGAAAATTAATAATATGTGAACCAAAATAGGAAATCATTTAGATTATTTATTTTAATTTTATATTTCATATTATATTTCATATCATATATACATGCCACGTATATAATTAATTTTAAATGTATATTTTAAAAAATATTTTATACACATAATATTTATGTATTATGTAAAATATAAAATACAATATAAAATTAAAATAAAAAATCTAAATTAAAAGGATTGTGCTTGTACAAGGATGCTGGATTAATTTAATTATTAAATATTGCATTAAAAAATAATCAAGATGATTGTTCAATAAAATTAATTGGACGTTTAATTCTTATTTTAAGTTGTATAATTATCATTAATTAAATAATTTTCCTAATATAAACAAAAAAATTGTATTCTACTCTTGTTTTTCGCCCCACCCAACTTATCTTTCATCATTTTTAAAGATTTATAGTTAAATCAAAATGTAAAAACCATTACAATATACACGATTGTTTATATTTAATTTTTAAATATCTACTTCTACATTGATCCTAAATAATTGTGTATTCTAGTTCAAGTTCAATATTTACTTGATATTATTGACCTATTAAATTGATTACTATTGTGAAATAAAATAATCATAATTTATCACACTACAAGAATTATTTTTAAGAGTTCTAGAAAACATAAATTTGAAAATAATAACAATTAAGATTGGTCCCCACAATTTACTATGAGTAACTCTTATAAAAAAAAATTATTGAATAATATTAATAAAATAATATTTTTTTGGAATATTAAATTATTAAATAATAAAATTAATTATTTGACTTAAAAAAAAACATAGCAAATTGAATATTTAATCATATCCTCGATGGCTTTAAATTGAGCCAATGACCTTCTTTCCTTTTAAGCAAAATTTTACTGAGGCAGTGGATAAAGATAAAACCAGTTCTGAGGGCAATTTGGGAAGCCGAGGAAAACAGCTGTGTGTATTATGTTTGTGGCTGAGGACTGAGGGGTGAGGAGGGCATTGGGAACTAGTGGTCCACGGTTCTCCATCTAAAACTGCTCGCCTATTGGTCCACGTGGACTGTTGCCAGGGGCGTAAGAGGAATCCTATTCCCCGAAATATCCCTGCGGTTGTTGAGGCCCCCTGACTTCTGATGGGCCTTTTTTCAACTGGACCAAAAAAGCGCTCTCTACGTGTCACTTTATTGTGGAACGTGGCAAAGCACAAAGGTTTAAGGAGATGGCACGTCTATTGAGGCAATGACTTATCCAAAAAAACGTGTGTAGAAAAAATTACTCCATTTGTCTCAAAATTATGAAATAATTTAATTCGATACAAAATCTTATATATTAGTTGAAAAAAATAATTGATATTTACATGAGATTCTTTTCTAATAAAGTTCCCGAGAAGGCTTAAATTGAAATAGAAATTAGATAATTATTTAAAAAGTATAATTTGTATACTTTAATATATTTAATGTATATTTCATCATCTCAAATATTAATTTAGTAGTTTCACGTTATTATTTTAATTAATAAAATATTTCAACTTATGAGGTGGAATCATATTTTGTGCTTCCTAAGAAGAAACGTAGAACAATAAAATCTGGACATATAGGGTATTTATTTTGTAACTATGAACATAAGTATGACTATTAAATTAATAGATTATATAAAAAATTGTAATATAAGTAATTAATAATTTTCATTTAGTGAGAGCTAATTCACTTCTCAAATATACTTTATGTAGGTATCTTCAATTTAGACCCAAACTGTTGCACCTTTGAGTCTCAAACTCAAGTATATTGTTATACTTTCTAAACTCTAAAATGTACAGATTATGTTTATGTTTTCAACCAATAAAATGTTAAATTGTGTTTGTTTTGTTTTTTTTCCTTACTTTTTGAGTTTTCACTTTTGAAATTATAATTCTATTTCAACATTTTTTCAAAAAAAACTACGCTCACAGTTTGATCTTTACAAAAAAAATTTAACAAAATTTATACCATACTAATTATTGTGGTTTAAAGATTTTAAAAACTAAATTGAAATTTTTGATATATGTATTGTTACATTTGGTATCATACAACTTTAGTAAGGTCCGATACTATTTTGCAATTTATCATATATAATTTTAAAATTATAAAAATCAAAAAATATTATTAATAATAATTTTATAATTAATCTGACCAAAGCTAAATAATTTTGTTAAAATCTTAAACATAAATTAAGATCTCCTTATTTTTAAAAAAGTTTCTATGATCCTAATATTTTACTTGAGAATTTATAAGCCTCTCTTCTAAAAATCTTACCATACATTTTTAGAACATTTGCTAAATATTTTATAAGATGTTTTAAAAAACTTATAACTCACTGTAGACATGGAAATTTCATTTCCAAATAAACATTGATATGTGTAATATAATTTTTACTTATCAATTTATATTATATTTGTTTATATCTAGAATTATCAATCAATTCCAAGATTGAATAAGATATTTAATTGATAAAAAAAATTAAATATTATCATGTATCAAATTATGATATTTTGGTAATGAAGATTGCATATTGCAAATTATTGAAACGAATACCAATATTTTGGTAATGAAGTTCAAAATTCAAATGGCGATAAAGGTCAATCACTCCAACTTCACAAATGTTAAATTTCCTATGTTGAGGCTTAAAATCACTATTCCAAAATACAAGAATGAGACGATAAATGAAGATAATGTTTTGTCGAGTCACGAAGTCGTCAGTCCAAATCACAAGTATAAGGGGGCAAGACAAGATAGCGTGTTGCCGAGCCATGAAGTCGAAGTCGCCTCTCCAAATCACAAGCATGAATGGGGAAGACAAGATGGTGCGTTATCAAGCCATAAAGTCACCACTCCAAAATACAAGTATAAGGGGGTAAGGGAATATGATGATTTAACATTATCAATCAAATTGGGGGCAAAGCAAGAAACAGAAACTATGGAGAAAAAAATATTGAATTCAATTACGATGCTCAAATCTTTTATAAGCTCAAATTTTGAAGTCGCAACAATTATTGTGGCCTAAACTACTTCACTGGAATAACGAATTACAAATTTTACAAAGGTTGTTGAGAGACTCACGAAGCATATTGAAGAGCAAGATTTTCAAATCACGAAATTGATGAATAAAGTGGATAACACTAATGCTAGTTGTATAATGGAAAAACAACTTGAAGCTCATGACAAAATTGAGATATCCATGAAGTAACAATCAAGTGAAAGAGAGAAGTTTTCAACTAAAGAGTTGCAAGTCTCATCAAATAGGTTGTTTTTTGTTGACCAACTGAATGAGATTATCATGGAAACTATTAAACACACGTTCGATGGAAGTTCCAAGTCAACTTTAACTTATGCCAAGCTATAAACTCAGAGAATTAACAACTTGAAGATGTCATTTGGCTATCAATCCTCGAAATTTCAGCAATTTTATGGCAAAGGCAACCCAAAACAACATGTGGCTCATTTTATTGAGACGTGTAACAATACTGGAATATATGGAGATTGCTTGGTTAAGCAATTTGTTCGCTTATTAATGGGAAATGTATTTGATTGGTACACCGACTTGGAGACAAACTCAATTGATAGTTAAAAATAGTTGGAACAAAAATTTCTCAATTACTTTTATAGCACTCGTTGTAATGTTAGTATGGTTGAGTTTGCTAACTTAAGATAAAAGAAGATGTGCCCGTGCTTGAATATATCAATCATTGAAAAAATTTAACTTTAAATTGTAAAGATACCTTGTCAAAAACTTTTGCAATTGAGATATGCATCCAAGAAATGTACTGGAGTCTCTATTATATACTTCAAGAAATTAAACTAAAAACTTTTGGAGAATTAGCGACTCGTGCACATGCCATTAATATAAACATGAATTTTGACAAACAAGAATGCTCAAGTGATGTCAGTGATGACGAAAATGTGGTATCATATGCAACAACTGTTAGCTTTGACATTTCAATACTCTTAGATACGAGCATAAACTATCTAGAATTGTCAAATTAAATTATGTCCAAATGTTCCTTGATAAGAGCATAAACTAGTAGTAATATTTCTTGATAAGAGTATAAACTATCAGTAATAATCCTTAATATGTGTATAAAATGCTTACAAGTCAAATCAAAATAAGCACTCTATGACAAGAGTATAAAAGGTCTAGAAGTCAAATTCTAATAAAAACTCCTTGATATGAGTATAAACTATCTAAAAAAATTTAAATTTAAATTGAAGACTCCTTGATATGAGTATAAACTATCTAACAAATTTCAAATTCAATTAAAGACTACTTGATATGAGTATAAACTATCTAACAAATTTTAAATTTAAATTAAAGACTCCTTGATACGAGTATAAAATATCTAATAAATTTTAAATTCAAATGAAGACTCCTTAATACTTGTATAAATAATCTAATAAAGTGACATTTCAAATTGAAGGCTCCTTGATACAAGTATATACTATCTGATAAATTTCAAATTTAAATGGAGACTCCTTGATATGAGTATAAACTATCTACAAACTCCAAACAAATTCAAGTCAAGAACTCCTTGATATGAGAATAAACTATCTATAAATTCAAATCAATTCAATTGAAAAGCTCCTTGATATGAGAATAAACTATCTACAAATTCAAATCGATTCAATAGAAGAACTCCTCGATATGAGTTTAAACTATCTCTATGTTTCAAATAAGTTCAAGTAAATTATTGTAACTTGATTCTCTTGATAAAAGAGTTTGAGACTTATTCACTCTAAGACGCATTATCCATAAACAAGTCTTGATGGGGGCATTTATAGGCAAATAAATTTTTTGTCAATTAAATGGTGACATGTGTGAAATAATATATTAAATATCGATTCTATATTTTCTATTTTTTGGGAATTTAATCAAATTTAATTTCTAAAAATAATTAATTAATTAATATTATAATATATATTTTATTGACTAATCAAATATTGCAAAGTGTCAAATCTCAATTCTTAGCAATGAAGATTGTATCAAATCTTATGATCAAAAAAATAGATGTCAATTAAATCATGAAGGGTCAATCAAATTATGTCATTTCATCAAATGACTTATTTAAGAGCCTATGTCCTATAAGTATAAATATGGGTCATTTCCAAGGAATTAAACACAAAAACAACATAATTGTGAAGAAGAAGTCCAAATAAGAATGGTATTGGAGGAAATTCTCTCAATCCAAGGTGATCAAATTCAAGAAGATCCATGGTATTCAAGGCGAAAATCAAGGCATTCATCATGGATTCTACTCAAATAATAGTGTTTAATTTAAGATTAAGTTATTAAATCCTCGAATTAACGTTATTGGAGATCAAATCAATCTTGAAGGAGATCAGATGGTCAATTCTACCAACAAATATTTAAATTCAAGAAGTTGAAATTTTAAAGTTCTAACATTTGATTCGATATTAAGGTGTTAAATGTTCAAATTAACCTTATTGATGGACAAAATCAAATTCAAAGGAGAACAAATCAACGATTCCACCTCCAAAAGTTCAAATCCCAAAAATTCTTGTACTTGAAGAGAAGAATCAGAAACTACATAGAGATTGTAACCATTTTATTTTTTTAATTCAATAAAACTCAATTTATGCTATTGTTCATATTTGTTAATATTTGCAAACAATGAAATTTGTGTTACACATATACTTTTATTTAAAAAAAAGGCGTAATTTTTTAAAAACTAATTGGTAGTTATCTTTTATAGTAAATAATTTTATAAAAAAAAAATAAAAGAATAAGATCAAAATTTTAAATTTTGTAGTCTTTCCAACGACATAAAGAGTATAGATTATTATTTTTTACATAAGGATTAATTAGGATTTTTATAATTATACATAGTCACAAATTTATAATTATGAAATTTTTATAATAAAATAAAATATCAAATTCAATTGTAAATGTCATCTTTAATCGTATAATATATTGTACACTTTCAGAGAAAAAAATCAAAATGAGTTATTTTCAGATGTATTTTTTCATTAATAAATAATGATACAAATTTTGTATATTAGTAAACGTCATGATTTAGATTTTGGTTTAACATTTTTTTTCATAACTATGCATTTTAAAAGACGAACCTCACTTAGTGTTCCTAAAATTGTATATATTTCAAATATATAAAAGTTAATTTATATTATTTCCTTTAGTAAATACATTTGAACTTTAATTTTTTATCTTTTACTTAATTCTAATAATTTACATTTTGAAAACTATGTTTTTTTCATTACTATTCATTATTTTCTCCTATCTGAATTAGTATATTCTCTTTAATTATTCAAGAAGATTGAATTTAATTTAAGTATTTTTATTTTAAAATATTCAATTAAAAAAATTTAGTTTTTGCAAAGTTATTCTCAAACATAAAAGTTAATCAATATTATTTGTAAATATTGATGATTGCCTCAAAATAAAATTTTGTTCTCCTATTTCTTATTAAAACTACATAATATTTTTTTATTTATTAAATTAATATATTTGGTATGATAAGTACATATTTTGACATATTTTTTGTATCAAATCCTTTATACTTTCCTTGCTTTATTTATGTTAATATTATAATTTTTTTAATATTTTGTGTTAATGAATCAATGAACAAAAAGAGATAAAAAAGAACCAAAATGAAACCAAAGAAGACAACATATTTCATGAGCAAATTGGAAGATAATATTTCATTAGATCAAAAAAGTATCACAATTAGAAGAAAAATGGTCATTTTGCCTAAGTCCATCATGTGTAAATCAAAATATATGCAAAAAATCACTTGGACTTTGCAAGTGATTATTGGACTTGTATTAAATTCAAAATAAGCATATTTCCAGACTTGTGTAGTTTTCATATTTTGGATATAACTTTATATTCAAAAGCCCTATGGACCTGAATCTTACTTCACATAAAATTCAAGAGATAGAACTACAATTTTTATATCGAAAGATCAACCCAATTCAACTTTGATTATAATAAAAAATTCATCCAAATGTGTGTATTGGAAATGATCTATCTAAGTTGACATATTTCCTTGAATCAAGCATAATTTTCTCTCTAGCGGTTGGAATTAGGCGATTCAATTGGAAAATGAAGATAACAAACAAGTACACAACTTTTATATTGATAACTTTTCCAAATTCAATTAATTTTATGGAGAAAAATATGTGACAAAAATCATATCTGAAAAGAAGATGTGAATTTGGAGCATATTTAAAGTAAATTTAGAGTGCATTTAGATATGCCAATTTAGACACTCTTCTACTATTAATAGGGACTCTTGGATGGCATTCAAGATACACAAAAAATCCTTAGAGGGAGAAAGAAAGTTTTATTATTCTTTTTCTTTAGATTAAGTTTTCTAGTAGTAATATAAGTTTTTTAATAGTAATAGAAATGTATTCTCTAGTTTTTCTTCTATTTAAAGAAGAGGAAGAAGAACGGTTATACAGGTGCATAATGTTCAGATGTGTTGTATTATTATTTTTATTTTTGATCGAAACCCTCTTTGTTTTGTAGTGATTCTTGATTTATGTATCACTAATGGGACAACAAATACTTGGATTCATTTAGCTTATTGCACATTTTTACTACGCCGACTACTAATGTGAAATCTTGATTTGTTGTAGACAAAAATGTGCATAAATACTTAATCTCATTAAAAAGTGTTGGGGTTAAAATCCTTCTTGTTTAGTGGCGATTCTTGATTTTATGTCACCAATAGCTCAACAAATATTTGGGTTCATTTAGTTTATTATACAGTTCTTCTACACCGATTGCTAACATGAAACCTTGATTTGTTGTAGACAAAAGTGTGCATAATACTTGATCCCATAAACAAGTACTCGTGTTAAGAGATAATTTATAAATAGTAAGAGAATATCATGATTACATTAATGCATGAGTTATTTGATAATATCTTTCCATTGGAACCTTCATTATATATGAATTCCAATAGTCGCATTTAAAAGAGGTAAAAAGAATAAATAATCGTTTCTCTGTCTAAAACTCAATAGCAGATCCCTAATTCTCGGTACTTTTATTACTTTGATTTCTTAATTATAGTATATATTTGTTATAATCTAAACCACATTCATCCTATTTTTAAGAAATATGAACCCAAAAACTTCAAATAACTTCTCTATAGATCGACATCGTACTTCTGATAAATTTATTACTTGACATAACCTGCACTTAGGTTTGCAACCTTAAAATTGTAGCAAGCTTTTGGCGCTGTTACTGGGGGAGGCAAGGTAAGTATTTAGGTTTGTAAATATTTTTTATTTGTAAATATTATGTATTTGTTTTATTTATAGTTATATATTCATATGGTATCGAAATCATAATTTTCGTATTTTAGTTAGAAATAATTCTGAAAATTTGTTTGACTTATCTTCACGCACTTCTATCATGACTGAAAATAAAAGGGTCCAGAATAAAAATAAAAATCAACAGGTGTAAATAACTTTCGATTCAAGCCATGTATGATCCCTTTACTATCTAATTTTCATGGTTTAGACTCTAAAAGCCCTTATTTGTATTTGAAAGAATTTGATGAAGTATGTGCTACTTTTGAAAGTCAAACTTGTACAAATGAGATCGTTAAACTCAAATTATTTCCTTTCTCTTTAAAAAGATAAAATAAAAACTTGGCTTAACTCTAAAAACCTAAGTCAGTTGGCACTTGACAAGAAATGTAAGTTGAATTTTTGAAAAAGTTCTTTCCAACTTATAAAACTAATGTTTTGAAAAGACAAATCCAAATTTTTTATTAAAATTCTAATGAAGCTTTCTTTCAATGTTGGAAAAGATTTAAAAATTTATTGAATTCATGCCTACATTATCATGATTTTTGGAAAATGACGCTTAATTAGTTTCTTTTATAAGGTTTAACTCCTAAAACAAAAAAAATTGTTGAAATAATGTGTAATGATGATTTTTTTTAATAAAGAACCTGATTGAACCCTAGAATATCTAGATTATTTGGCAGAAAACTCTTAATTATGATATAGTGTTAATTCTTTTGAAGGTTCTATTAGATCTAATCTTGCTAATAGTAATAAAGAAAAATATTACCTTAGTAAAAAAGATGATCTAAATGCTAGAATTGCTAGTTTAACAAGAAAAGTTGAGGCCATGAAACTTAAAAGAGTAAAGGAAATCAGATATGTACAAGATGAATAAGTTTGTAACATTTGTGAACTTGTGAGATACTCCACCAATGAATGTCCAAACATTCCAGTACAAGCAAATTTTATAAACACATTTAAAAAGCTTTTTCATTCTCCATATTTTGAAACTTATAATCCACAATGGAGAAATCATCCTAATTTTAGTTGGCGATATAAGAATCGTGCCCAACCGCTACATTCATAAAAGTCACCAAACTTTTCTTCTTATCCAACTCCACATACAAAATCTATTGAGGAGACTTTTTAAGAATTTATGCATGCACAAACAAACATCAATAACCAGACTTTACAAGCCATCAATGAGATCAAAAGTACACTTGCAACATTGACAATCTCTTTACGTACTCATGAAAAAGGTAAATTTCCTGCTCAACCTCAACTTAATCCTTCCACTAAGTGTCATGTTTCTTCTTCAGGTGAAAATTCAATCAAGGAGGCTAATTCAATCACAACTCTTCAAAATGAAAAGTTGTTGACAAGACTATTCATCCTGAGGAGAATCCAAAGTTGGTAACCACTCAAAAACCTCTTTCTCATACTTACGTAACACCTCCATCTTTTCTAAGAAGGTTAGCAAATTGTAAGAAAAATGAGTAAGAAAAGGAGATCCTTGAGATTTTTTTAAAA
The DNA here is from genome assembly GCA_019321725.1 of Paulownia fortunei. Lineage (NCBI taxonomy): Eukaryota > Viridiplantae > Streptophyta > Magnoliopsida > Lamiales > Paulowniaceae > Paulownia > Paulownia fortunei. Next base: position 9,066,526 of record CM033106.1, read on the forward strand.
GTGGAGGTAAACATACCTTTTCTTGATGCGATCAAGCAGGTACCTCGATATACTAAGTTCCTCATAGAACTATGCACTAACAAATGGAAGTTAGGAGGGGGTGAGAAAGTAAGTATGGGGGAGAATGTTTTGGTATTTTTTTGAAGAAAACTCCCTCCAAAGTGTAAGGATCCGGACACTTTTACCATCCCTTGTACTATTGATAAGACCAAATTTGAAAATTGCATGTTAGATTTGGAAGCAACAATTAATGTTATGCCATATTCTATAGTTATGACTCTCAAAATCTAGGACTTTTAAAAGAGATTGGTGTTATCATTCAGTTGGTTGATAGATCTAATGCATATCCAATAGGGGTTGTCAAAGATTTTCTTGTGCAGGTGAATAAATTAGTTTTCCCTACTAATTTTTATGTTCTTGAGATGGAGGATGACACATGCCCTAATCCTACATGCATTCTTTTGGGAAGATCATTCATGAAGATAACCCGAGCTAAGATTGATATTCATGATGGCATTCTTACTATGGAGTTTGATGGCGATATTATAAAATATAATATTTTTAAAGTAATGAGATATCCTATTGATGTGAATATTGTTCTGTAGTTGATATTATTGATTTCATGTCACAACAAATACCTGAGTTTATTAGCAAAGATTGTGTGAAGGTTACTTTATATAAATATCTCCTTATAGAGGATTTGAAAGAAAAGAAGTTAGATGTGCAAATGTTGGGGGATGTGGAAATTGATGTAATGGGGTTGGATTCGTTGCCAAAAAAAATCAAAATATGATGTCTCTTATGTTAAATTGCCAAAAGAGGCTAATTCAATCACAACTCTTCAAAATGAAAAGTTGTTGACAAGATTATTCATTCTGAGGAGAATCCAAAGTTGGTAACCACTCATAAACCTCTCTCTCATACTTATGTAACACCTCCACCTTTTCCAAGAAGGTTAGCAAATTGTAAGAAAAATGAGTAAGAAAAGGAGATCCTTGAGACTTTTTTAAAAGTGGAGGTAAACATCTATTTTCTTGATGTGATCAAGCAGGTACCTCGATATACTAAGTTCCTCATAGAACTATGCACTAAGAAATGGAAGTTAGGAGGGGGTGAGAAAGTAAGTGTGGGGGAGAATGTTTTGGTATTTTTTTGAAGAAAACTCCCTTCAAAGTGTAAGGATTCAGACACTTTTACCATCCCTTGTACTATTGGTAAGACCAAATTTGAAAATTACATGTTAGATTTGGAAGCAACAATTAATGTTATGCCATATTCTATAGTTATGATTCTCGAAATCTAGGACTTTTAAAAGAGATTGGTGTTATCATTCAATTGGTTGATATATCTAATGCATATCCAATAGGGGTTGTCGAAGATTTTCTTGTACAGGTGAATAAATTAGTTTTCCCTACTGATTTTTATGTTCTTGAGATGGAGGATGACACATGCCCTAATCCTATACGTATTCTTTTGGGAAGACCATTCATGAAGATAACCCGAGCTAAGATTGATATTCATGATGGTATTCTTACTGTGGAGTTTGATGACGAGGTTATAAAATATAATATTTTTGAACCAATGAGATATCCTATTGACGTGAATATTATTCTACAGTTGATATTATTGATTTCATGTCACAACAACTACCTGAGTTTATTAGCAAGGATGGTGTGAAGGTTACTTTACAAAAACATCTCCTTATAGAAGATTTGAAAGAAAAGAAGTTAGATGTGCAAATGTTGGGGGATGTGGAAATTGATGTAATGGGGTTGGATTCGTTGCCAAAAAAATCAAAGTATGATATCTCTTATGTTGAATTGCCAATATCTAATGAGAGGCTTCTATCTTTTGTGGTGCAGAGACTTACAATGGAGCTTAAACCAATCTCATACCATCTTAAATATGCATACTTGGATACTACAACTTTAAGGTTGTAAACCCAAGTACAAGTTATATTAAGTAATAAATTTTTCGGGAGTCCGAGATTGATTATTTATTCTTTTTACCTCTTTTAAATTTCACTATTAGAATTTATACATAATAAAGATTCCAATAAAAAGATGTTATCGAATAGCTCATGCATTAAGATAATTATGATATTGTCTTACTGTTTGTGAATTATCTCTTAACACCAATACTTGCTTATAATATTAAGTATTTACGCACATCTTTGTCTACAAAAAATCAAGGTTTCACATTAGCAGTCGGTGGAGTAGAACTATACAATAAGTTAAATGTATCAAAGTATTTGTTGTGCCATTGGTGATACAAAAATTAAAGAATTGCCACTAAACAAGAAAGATTTTAATGCCAACACTTATTTATGGGATTAAGTATTTATGCACACATTTGTATACAATAAATCAAGATTTCACGTTAATAGTTGGTGGAGTAGAAATTTACAATAAACTAAGTGAACCTAAGTATTTTTTGTGCCATTGGTGATATATAAATCAAGAATCACCACAAAATAATGAGGATTTAATCAAAAATTAAAATAATAATACAACACACCTAAACATTATGCATCTTTATAGCCGTTCATCTTCCTTCATCAAGCGGTTCACCACTCAACTAAATGGAATTTAGAAAGACATAATGATAGTAGAAAAGACTAAAAATAGAAGAAAAACTAAATAATATATTTCTATTACTATTAGAAAACTTACATTACTACTAGAAAATTTACCTTAAAGAAAAACAACAATAAAACTTTTTTCCCCCTCTATGGGTTTTGTGAATCTTCATGGAGGAATGGATAAAATACAGTTGGCGCACAACCAACAAATTTTCAGCCTCAAAATTAGTCTCAACAGGTACCTAAAGCTCCCCTAGAAGATGCTATCAAGAAATTCATGGCAAGAACGGAGGCAACATTGCGTAAAAAAAGTCTATTATTCGGAATCAATCAGCCACTATTTGAAGCCTGGAGGTCCAAATAGGTCAAATTTCTAGTATGTTAAGTGCAAGACCTCAAGGTTCATTGCCAAGTAACACTGAGATTAATCCTAAAGAGAATGTGTAAGCCATTACTCTTTGTGACGGTAAGGAGTTGTTAGAGTTGGAAAGAAAAATCACTACTCCAAAGGAGATGGCAAAGGAAGGAGTGGTAAAGGAATCTGATAACACACCAAGCAAAAAAGTAGAGAAGCCTAAATCAAAGTTGTTTCCAGACAACCCGCCACCATATGTGCCTCATATCCTATTTTCTCAATGTTCCAGAAACTAAAATTAGATAAGCAATTTTCTAAGTTTTTGGATGTCTTTAAAAAGTTGCATATTCATTTTCCTTTTGTAGATGCCTTAGAGCAAATGCCCAGCTACGTGAAATTTATGAAAGAGATCCTTTCTAACAAACAAAAATTGGAGGAATACGAGATAGTGGCACTCACTGAGGAGTGTAGTGCTATATTACAAAGAAAGCTTCCACCTAAGCTAAAAAATCCAGGGAATTTTACAATTCCTTGCACAATTGGCAATTCATTTTTTGATAAAGCTTTATGTGATCTTAGTGCAAGCATTAACTTGATGCCTCTTTCTATTTTTAAAAAGCTTAGGCTTGGAGAAGAAAAGCCAACAACAGTCTCGCTGCAACTTGCCAATAGATCCATTAAGAGTAATCGAAGATGTGCTAGTAAAGGTGGATAAATTTATCTTCCTAGTAGACTTCATTGTTTTAGATATGGAGGAAGACCAAGAGATCCCCATCATTCTTGGTTGACCTTTCTTAGCAACGGGAAGGACCCTCATCGATGTGCAAAAGAGCCAATTAATCTTGAGGGTACAAGAGGAGCAAGTAACTTTTAATGTTTTCAAGGCTATGAAATATGCAAATGAGAAAGATTTTTGCTTGAGGGTGGATGCCACCAAAGAATGTGTAAAGAAATTCTTTCAATCCAGTTATCCCGAGAATCCTCTTAAGTTTTGTATGGGTGGAGCAAATGCAAATGATGATGCAGAGATTTTGGAGTGTTTAAAGATACTTGATGCAGCACCACCAGTTTTCATCAAGAGGCCATTTGAAGATCTTGGGAAGGCTTCTGACCAACCAGCACCATCAATCGAAAAACCACCTATTTTAGAACTCAAACAATTGCCAAACCACTTGAGGTATTCTTTCTTGGGTGAGTCTTCTACTTTGCCTATTATTATATCTGCTGCATTAAATGAAGAACAGGAAGAAAAACTACTGAGATTATTGAGAGACCATAAAACGGCATTAGGATGATCTATCATCGATATAAAAGATATTAGTCCCTTCATATGCAAGCAAAAGATTTTGATGGAAGAGAGCTACAAGCCATTCGTGGAGCATCAACGACGCTTAAATCCAAACATAAAAGAGGTGGTAAGAGCTGAAGTTTTAAAGCTACTCGATGTAGGTATTATCTATCCCATTTTTGATAGTGTGTGGGTAAGTCCTGTCTAAGTAGTACAAAAAAAGGTAGGATAACGGTAGTAAAAAATGAGAATAATGAATTGATTCCTACTCGAACTGTAACTGGTTGGCGTGTATGCATGGATTATAGGAAGTTAAATAATGCTACCAGGAAAAATCACTTCCCCTTACCCTTTATTGATCAAATGTTGGATAGGCTAGCTGGTAATGCTTATAATTGTTTCTTAGATGGTTATTCTGGTTATAATCAAATTTCCAATACACCCAAGGACCAAGAAAAAACCACCTTTACATGCCCTTATAACACTTTTGCATTTAGGCGCATGCCCTTTAGGTTGCGTAATGCACTGGCCACATTTCAGCGGTGTATGATGGCAATCTTTTCTGATATGGTGGAATATTTCATTGAGATTTTTATGGAGGACTTTTCAGTTTTTGGTGATTCATTTGATGTTTGTCTGCAGAATTTGACATTATTGTTAAAAAGGTGTGAAGAAACCAACTTAGTTTTAAATTGGGAGAAGTGTCACTTCATGGTGCAAGAGGGGATTGTCCTTGGCCATAAAATTTCTGCAAATAGCATTGAAGTGGATCGGGCCAAGATTGAAACCATTGAAAGGTTACCTCTACCTACTTCAGTAAAAGGTGTGCAAAGTTTTCTGGGCTATGCAGGGTTCTATAGATACTTTATCAAAGATTTTTCAAAGATAACAAAGCCTTTGTGCAATCTACTTATGAAAGAGGTATCTTTTAAATTTGATGATGAGTGTCTTGATGTATCTCAATAATTAAAATCTACCCTAATTTCTACCCCTATTATTGTTGCCCCTGATTGGAGTTTACCTTTTGAGCTAATGTGTGATGCCAGTGATTTTGCCACGGGAGCAGTTTTAGGACAATGAAAAGGTAGAATTTTTCATGTTATCTATTATGTTAGTCGAACACTAACTGATGCACAGATGAACTACGCAACTACTGAGAAGGAGCTACCAGTTATGGTTTTGGCATTTGACAAGTTTCGGCAGTACTTGATTGTCACAAAAGTAATTATGTACACTAATCATTCCATAATTAAATACTTGATTGAGAAGAAATTTGCAAAACCAAGGTTGATTCGATGGGTCTTGTTGCTCCAAGAATTTGATTTAGAGATTCGAGACAAGAAGGGAACAAAAAATGTCATTGCGGATCACCTCTCTAGGTTGGAGCAACATGATCAGGATATTGATCCCAAGCCTCCCGTTATTGAAACTTTTCCAGATGAGCAACTTTTCGCTTTGGCTATTGGTAAATTTCCTTGGTATGCTGATTTAGTAAATTTCTTAGCAAGTAATGTTTTTTCCCTTGACTTAACTCGTCAACAAAAGAAAAAATTTATTTATGATGTTAGACATTATTTTTGGGAAGATCCTTTTTTGTTTAAACTTTGTCCAAACCAGATTATATAGAAGTGTGTTCCCGATAAGAGACACAAAGTATTCTTCATCATTGTCACTCATCTTTGTATGATGGGTACTTTGGTGGGAATAGAACAGCTGCTAAAGTGCTTGAATCAGGTTTCTATTGGTCGACATTGTTTAAAGATGCTCAAGCTTTCGTGGCCACATGTGATAGATGTCAGCAAATAGAAAATATATCTAGGAGACATGAGATGCCGTTGAATAACATTCTTGAGGTAGAGTTGTTTGATGTTTGGGGCATTGACTTCATGGGGCCATTCCTACCATCATTTAATAATCTCTACATCTTTGTGGTGGTTGATTACATTTCTAAGTGGGTTGAAGCAGTAACCTTGCCCATAAATGATTCCAAAGCAGTGATGAACTTCTTGAGAAAATAAATTTTCACTCGATTTGGCACATCAAGGGCAATCATAAGTGATGAAGGCAAGCACTTCTGTAACAAGCATCTTGATGCTCTTTTGGCTAAGTATGAGGTTACACACAGAATTGCTATCGCTTATCATCCCCTAACTAGTGGCCAAGTTGAGATCTCAAATAGAGAGCTTAAGTGAATCGTGGAAAATACTGTAAATTCTTCTTAGAAGGATTGGTCTGGGAAGTTGGATGATGCTCTTTGGGCTTACCGAACTGTATTCAAAACTCCTATTGGTATGACGCCGTATTGTTTGGTTTATGGGAAAGCATGTCATTTACCAGTCGAGTTGGATCATCAAGCATACTAGGCTACCAAGAAATTGAATTTCAATCTTCATGCAGCGGGTGAACACCGATCGTTGCAGTTGAATGAGTTATATGAGTTTCACCAAGGGGCCTATAATAATGCCAAGTTGTACAAAAAACGCACCAAGAAGTGGCATGATAAGCATATCTTGCAAAGAGAGTTTATTCCTGGTCAAAAAGTTTTATTGTTTAACTTTCGTTTGCATTTGTTTCTAGGTACGCTGCGATCGAGGTGGTCTGGACCGTTCACAGTGGTCCAAGTTTTACTGCATGGTGCCATTGAAACTCAGAGTGAGGATTGAAAGTTTAAAGTTAATGGTCAAAAGCTTAAAGTATTCATTAAAGGTGGAGGGGATTTGCAAAAGTCTACCATCACCCTTAACGAACTGTACTCATAATCCTTAATGAAAGTCTAGCTAGAGACTTTAAACCAAGCGCTTCTTGGGAGGCAACACAAGTCATTCTATAGTTTTCATGTGTTTCGTGCATTTGTGTTTCTTGTAATTTTTTTTTTAAAAATAAAAAATAATAAAAATAATAAAAATATATATATACATATATCTATATATAAGTACATAATTTTGTGTTAGTTGTAGGTCTAATCTAGACATGATAATATCTAAATAATAATAATAATAATAGTAAAAAAAAAAAAGAAAAATGGCAGAAAACCAGCGCCTCGGCGCTGGGCAATTGCCAAATGAGCAGAAAGCCTAGCGCCGAGGCACTGGTGATTACCGCAAATGGGTAGAAAGCCTAGTGCTTATGCGCTGGGAAATTTTATTTATATATATATATATATATAAAATTAGAAAAATGATAGCAAGTTCAGCAGCGTTTTTGTTTCGTTTCTTCTCTCTTTCTTTCTCTATTTCCCTTTTATTCTCCATTGTGTTTTAATTTTTCTTCCTGAATTATTTTGCTCCCCCTTAACTTACGTTTACTCTTGCTATTGCTTACTACCCTCCTCCTCTTTTTTTATTTTTGTGGATAGGTATTGTAGAGGGTTTTCTTCAAATCTCAATTTTGGCAAGAAGGAACGAGAATGGATTTATCATGTTCGCTTTTGATGATTAGTGTGGTTAATTTGTGGTTGATTGTTGGTAATTGTTGGTTGGTTGTTAAAATTGGGGTATTGAGGTTCTAAAATCATCATTCACAAGAAGAATCCCTACTCTTGCACACCAACTGTTTGATAAAAGATCGAAGAGAGATAGGTGCAATGTTTTGCCTTATTTAAAACTTGTTTGGTGCTTAATTTTTGGGGGATATCTCTGAATCCATTTTGCGAGGTAACATTATTGCTTATGGCTATTTTCAACGTTTGGTAGTAGATTAGCATATGGCTCCCAAGAAAAAAAAGTTGACCGTTTCTACTTCTACTTCTGTCTCCCCCACATTTGATAAGCACAAGTTCCTGAATATTACTACTCATCGGCATTATCTCAATCACACCATCAAATGCAATTTAACTCAAGAAAGAGGCATCAATACAACTTTAGCTCCAACTCCATAAATCATTTAAAGAAGAGGATGGCAAGAATTCACTCAATAACCTATTGATGTTGTGGTCCCTTTAGTTTGAGAATTCTATGCCAATGCAACCAGTTGTAAGGGTTGTCGAGTCTTCATGCGAGGCAAGTGGGTCTACTTTGACCACTCAACCATCAATGCATTTTATGGTCTCCTGGATATTGATGATGATGAATATTCCACTTACAAAAGTAATGAGGTGAATTTTGATGAAATTATTTCTATATTTGCCTATCTGGGAGCACAATGGACAAGAAAAGGTGAGATGGTGATCATCATCAAAGACCCTATCTTACCAAAGAGAGGGCCATATTACTCTTTGCCATTATTACTGGTAAATCCATTAATGTGGGGCGTGTTATCCATCAATCCATTGCACATGCTATCCAATCTACCACCACTGGCGGTCTTGGACATCTTTATCTTATTACAGGCCTTTGTCAGACTGCTAGTATGCCTTGGAGGTCGGATGAAGAACTGCTCCCTCCCAAGACTATCATTAGTAACGCCATTGCAGAGAGTTATATGACTCGACCCGCTGTTGATACCACCGTTCCTTCCCAACTACGATGCTCATCTCGTTAGATTTCTACTGCCGACTGCCTTACCATCTTGGAGCAGGATTTTCAAGGCCTACGGACTGACATTCACTAGCTTGCTTTCCATCATACCGCATTTCATACCTATCAAGTGGGAGTCGCATCCGCCATAGAGCAAGCATTCATTCAGTTAGGAGCCAATGTTGTTTTTCCTACACCACTACCTCCACCACAATTTTCCGCTCCACCACCCATGCCCAACCCTGTTGATGAGGACGTAGAAGATTGAACACACCTTTAGGGAAGTCTTTCTCACTTTTGTGTTATTTATCTTTTCATTGAGGACACTGTTCACTTCAAGTTTGGGGGTATTTGATTATTTTCTATTTTGTTTTGGTTGTAGTTAAAAAAAAGGTTAGAAATGATGATTATGATCAAATACCTAAAGCCAATGATGAGTATATGCTTAGCTCTTGTTGATTTTTTATCTTTCTTACAATCTTTTGATATATTGAGCACATAGCCTTGAATATTTGGATTTTCTATTTACTTAGAAGAAGTTTATGCAAACTCAATATTTTTTTTTGCGATCTCATATAATTCTAGAACTTGTTTGATTGTCACTCGAGGTGAAATCCTAAGCTACATAACACTAGGGAAGTGATTTAGGCCATTTTTGGACCGTTTGAGCCTTTCAAGCCACTTTATTTATGATGTATAATTCTTAGTGTCCCCTATTGAACCTATTGAGCCATTTTCTTTATCACCCTACAAAAATTAACCCTAGCCATTTTCTTACATTTTACCCTACACTCAGCTCATTGCTATTCTAGTAACATCATTTTGAGCATTGAAAGTGGTTTAAAAAAAATTGGCAAAGAGAGGTAGCGTTTTACAAAACTCCCAAAAAAAAATATATGTCAAGAAATATGAGAAAAGAGTGCAACACCTATTGTTTATAAAAACAAATAAGTTTGGGGGTGTAACACATCAAAGGGAGTTTAATGAATAAAGTGGTGTGATAAATCAAAAGATGAAAGGTTCGTGAAGGTGTGAGACGATGATGTAGTGGTGTTCATCAACGAGGTTCTAGAATAGTTGTGTGCTATGAGTAATTTGAGCTACTATATTGTCTTTTATCCTACCATTATCTTAGCCACACATTACAAGCTTTTAATGTCCTAATGATCCTTGATGTTGTGTTGATCTACATTAGTGGAGAGTGACATGAAAAACAAGCCTATGGAATTCAAAAATACCAAAATAAGAGATCAATGATTTTATTATAAGTTTGTATAAACTAATCCGGGTAACGAAACATTAAATGTAAGAGGCTAGACACACACATACTCAAAGGATTTAAAGATTGGTGAATTTGACACTTGAGTTGAAATCATGCATTTTGATGACATTTAGATAATCCCTTAAGTTATAAATTTACATTGATTTCTGAGGCCATATAGTCAGTTGATTGTGACCATCGTTTGTTATTGTACTTGTTTTATTTTTTGTTTTTCTCGAGAACTAGCAAAATATTAAGTTTGAGGGTATTTGATGAGTGGAAATTATACCCACAAATTGAGCACCATTTTCTTAAATTTTTAATTAGTTTTTGAGATTTTTATGATTTTTATTATTATTTTTAGTATTTATTTTGCAGAGTTGAAGATAAAAGAAAAATGTCATTGGATACATGAAAATCTACATTTTTCTCAAATTTAAAAAAAAAATCGTTCGATGAATAGTAGCTACACCGCCTAGGCGCTGCAGCTACTAGAAAATGGACTTTGTCCAATGAAGGCAGTGTGGGTCTGTGATGGTGAAATAGACATTTTGCCCTCTTTAGGACATCCAATCAGATTTTTAAGATCCCAAGAGCCTACAAATGAAGAGAGCAAGGGATTTTGAGACAAAAGAGAAGGGAAAAGAGAGTGAAAAAGGAAGAACAAGACAAGAAGAAAAAAATTTGGAGAAGAGAGGAGAATTTTTCCAAGCTTGAAGAAAGTTATCTACAAGGAAAGAAAAGCTCATCCTCTTTGAAGTTTGATTTTATTTTTATCTCTTCATTTCAATACGTGTATGAATATTGTTACGATATTTCTCATTTTAACCATGAACTAATTTCCATTTCTAGGGTTGTGATGTAATCTAATTAGGATGTGTTAAATATTTTTATCAAGTCAATTCTTGATTTATCTATCAAGTTGAGTTTTCTACATTGTTCTTAATACTTTCAATTATTTGGCTACTAATTGAATAATTTGATAATTATATTAACCTGAGAGGTGATATATGTGTCTAGTTCTAGGTGTAGAGAACCATAAATTGCTATGAGATGAGAATATACTTTCATGGTTTGTGTAGTCTTGTTGGAGATTCATAGAACTAAATGAATTATTGATTGTTGTAATTCACATAAGAATATAGTGAGTTAGTAATTGATGGTATTTTCATTAGACCTTAGGAGAGGCTAATGGTTAATTGAGGGATTCTCGACTATCACTTGAGAAATAAATTGAAATTGATGAGATAGATTATTCAAGTTAAACTAATTATGATGAAATCATAACCCTAGGTCTTTATAATCATTGATATTCATTTTTATTCGATCTTGCACCTCATTTTTTAGAGTAATTTAAATTCATTTGCATAAATTGTCACTCAACTTCAGTTGTTCAAATAAAATTTGAATTGACAAAATTTCGGTATTTAGTAACTCAATAGTCTTTGTTGGGAACGATAATCTACTTATTATTTTATTACTTGTAACGATAACGTACACTTGCGTTTATGAAATTTCGCAACACCCCTATTTATAGTTGGAGAATGTCTAAATTGACATCTCAAAATTCACTCTAAATGCACTCCAAATTAACTTCAAATGCGCTTAAAATTATCCAACTTGAATTACCTAATTCCAATTATTAGAGAGAAAGTTATGCTTAATTTAAGAATATATGTCACCATAGATAGTTCATTTCTAAAACACATATTTGGACGAATTTTTTGCTCAAGGTTGAATTGGACTGAACTTCCAACAACAAAGTTGTAGTTCAATCTCTTTTCTTTTAAATGAAGTATGATTCAGGCCTATAGGGTTTTGAATATAGAGTTATTCCCAAAATACGAAAACTATACAAGTATGGAAACATGTTTATTTTGAATTTAATGCAAGCCCAACAATCACTTACAAAGACCAAGTGATTTCTTACATATATTTTGATCTACACATGATGAAGTTAGGCTAAAATAGCTATTTTCTTCTAATTGTAATGTTTCTTCGATCCAATAAAATATTATTTCTCAACTTGCTCACGAAACGTGTTGTCTTCTTTGGTTTTATTTTGGTTCTTTTTTATCTCTTTTTGTTCGTTGATTTTCTAAAATAAAATATTAATAAAATTATAATATTAACAAGAATAAAATAAGAAAAGTATAAAGGATTGGATACAGAAATATATTAAAATATGCACTTATTATATGTCCCCACACTTAACCCTTGCTCGTACTCGAGCAAGCCTAAAATAAACCTAAACTAATTGACTTTCATAGAGAATCATGATTACATTTAATATATGCAACAAGCCTTTAAATCCCTAGGTGGCCCACAGAGGACGAGTTATAGTCTCATGAGGGTTTGTGGCGGTGATACCCACAAACACCTATGATAATTAATTTCCAACCATTATTCTCAAGAAGCAACAAAGTAATATGAAAATGAAAGCAAATAAATGTTGAATATATCCTTTAGTTATTCAAAAGTCAATACATTTCTACAATAAGCATACTCAAGTATGTATTATGTGTGTGAATAGTTAATGTCAATAGTGACAACATCATGCATGCTTCAAATAAGTGAATTCTCATAGAACCTTATAAAAATCATCACTCAATCTCTAATAGAAGAGTTAAACATCATAGGCTCTTCGTTTGGTACAAATCTTCACTATATCAAAGGCATCACACGAAATCAAAAGGTTTTCAACAAAGGTTGTGATGAGGCCAAAGGGTAGTGATGTGGCTAAAAAAAAAAGGATAAGATGCAACAATTGTTTTAAAAATTTTATGGGATTAGAGACAGAGTTTATGAATGAATAATTCTCATACTTCACGAATTTCACCACTATGGCCTATTGTTATTGAACTGGACGTCTCTTCATCATTTTTAATGACTTTGCAACATCCCGTTTTTATTGCAACTCATAAAATTTTTAACACTTAGCAATTTTTTTTTATTTTTTTGTCTTTTTATTTTTGATGAGAAACTCTTTCATATTTATCTTCTATTCCAACCCAAATTTCTTTTACAAGCTCACCTTATCAATGGAATGTCTCTTAAGCTCTAAATTATTTTTAGAACAAGGGTAGGATAATAGTGTATTTAGATTAGGTAAGAAAATATGATTACCATAGAAAAAATACTTATTTATTGAAAGGCTCAAAATGACTCACTATGGGGGAATGTTCTCTTAGAACATCATATGGGGAACAAGTTTATTTGGCCATGGTACTAGAAAGTCTAATGTCTTAATTATTTTTCAAGTGTTGCTCAATCAGTTGTTCTCTTCGATAGACCAAAAAGAAAAGTTCTAACACTCAACCCCTACATGTCGAAAATTTAAGTAATGATTAAAGCGATGATATAAGAACTACCTATTTTGATATGCTTGTCTCCACACCGAATAACATAACTATTTGTGCAAAACAAATTGAGTATAATTATCACAAAAATATATTAATAGAAGAACAACATCAAAGTCCAAAACAACATCATCATTAATCAGACCACATTATTCATGCTTAATTTTAATCATTGAAGTTCAAAGAATTAATACTATGCCATGATTAAGAGTTTTCTGCCAAATAGTTAAGATATTCTAGGGTTTCATCAAGTTATTTATCAAAAAACTCACAATTACATATTGTTTTAATGAATTATTTTGTTTCAGGAGTTAGACCTTCATAAAAGAAACTAATTAAGCACCATTTTTCAAAACTATGATGTGGGCATGAATTCAATAAATCTTTAAATCTTTTCCAACATTAAAAGAAAGTTTCATTAGAATTTTGAGAAAAAATTTGGATTTGTCTTTTCAAAGCATTAGTTTTTTTTGTGCTGGAAAGAACTTTTTAAAAAATTCAACTTGCATTTATTGTCAAGTGCCAACTGATCTAGGTTTTAAAGAGTTAAGCCAATTTTTTGCATTATCTTTTTTTTAAAAAAAATAATTTAAGCTTAATAATCTCATTTGTACACGTTTGACATCAAAAGTGGCACATACTTCATCAAGTTTTTTCAAATGCAAGTAGGGGCTTACAGAGTCTAAATCATGAAAATTAGAAAGTAAAGGGATTATATCTGACTTGAATCGAAAGTTATTTGCATTGAGAGAAAAAATAAAATAAGAAGGAGAATAATTTCGAGGAGGTTGCAAGTAATAACACATGGTACGCACCTGTTGATTCTCATTTTCATCCTAAACACTTTTATTTTTAGCCATGGTGGAAGTGTGTGAAGGTATCTCAAACAAAATTTCAAACAAAATTTCAGAATTATTTCTAACTAAACAACGAGAATTATGATTACGATACCATATGAACATATAACTGCAAAGTAAACAAACACATAATATTAACAAAGGAAAAATATTTACTAACCTGAATACTTACCTTGTCTTCCCCGACAACGGTGACAAAATCTTGCCATAACTTTAAGACTACAAACCCAAGTGCAGGTTTTGTCAAGTAATAAATTTTTAGGGAGTCCGAGGTCGATTTACAAGAAAAATATTTTTAAGTTTTCAAGATTATATTTCTTTAAAGATGGGTTAAATGTGGTTTAGATTATAAAGAAAAAATTAAGACATAACTAAAAATCAAAATAATAAAAGTATTGAGAATTAGAGATTCGCTCTTGAGTTTTGAATTAAGGAATGATTATTTATTCTTTTTACCTATTTTAAATGGCACTATTGGAATCTGTACATAATGAAGGTTCCAATAGAAAGATATTATCAAATAGCTCATACACTAAGGTAATCATGATATTGTCTTACTGTTTATGAATTATCTCTTAACACCAATACTTGTTTATTTGATTAAGTATTTACGTACATCTTTGTCTACAAAAAATCAAGATTTCACATTAGCAGTCGGTGGAGTAGAACCATATAATAAGCTATATAAAGCTAAGTATTTGTTGTGCCATTGGTGATACAAAAATCAAGAATCGTCCAATATTTATTTATGGAATTAAGTATTTATGTACACATTTGTCTACAATAAATCAATGTTTCATATTAGCAGTTAGTGGAATAGAATCATAGTATAAGCTAAATGAACCTAAGTATTTGTTGTGTTATTGGTGATACATAAATAAAAAATAACCACAAAATAAGGAGGGTTTCAATTAAAAAATTAAAACAATAATACAACACATCTAAACATTATGTACCTTTATAACCGTTTTTCTTCTTCCATCAAGAGGTTCACCCTTTCTCCTCACCTAAATGAAATTTAGAAAGACATAATAAAAGTAGAAAAGACTAAAAATAGAAGAGAAACTAGAGAATATATTTCTATTACTATTAAAAAACTTACCCTAAAGAAATACAACAATAAAACTTTCTTTCCCTCTCTATGGGTTTTTATATATCTTGAAGACCATCCAAGAGCCCCTATTTATAATAGAAAAGTTTCTAAATTGGCATCTCTAAATTAACTCTAATTGCACTCCAAATTAACTTCAAATGTGCTCTAAATTCACATGTCCTTTTCATATCTGAATTTTATCGTACATGTTTCACTATGCAATCAGCTAATTTTGGAAAATAAATCAAAACTAAAGTTGTAGATTTATTTGTTATCTTTATTTTCCAACTTGAATCATCTTATTCAAACTATTAAGGAGAAAATTATGCTTGATTTAAGAAAATATATCAGTATAGATAGATTATTTCCAATACACATAATTGGACGAATTTTATGTTATAAAAGGCTAAATTAGACCGAGCTTCCAATAGCAAAATTGTATTCAAATAAAGTAAGAGTTAGGTCTAAAGGATTTTTGAACATAGAGTTATGCCTAATATACGAAAACTGCAGAAGTTTGGAAACATGCTTATTTTGAATTTAATGCAAGTCCAACAATAATTTGTAAAGACCAAGTGATTTTTTGCATATATTTTGATCTACACATGACGGACTTAGGCTAAAATTTCTCTTTCTTCTAATTGTGATGCTTCTTTGATCCAATGAAATACTATCTTCCAATTTGCTCATGAAACGTGCTATCTTCTTTAGTTTCATTTTGGCACTTTTTTGATCTCTTTTTGTTCATTGATTTTCTAACATAAAATATTAATAAAACTATAATATTAACAAGAATAAAACAAGAAAATTATAAAAAAATTGATACAAAAATATATTAAAATATGCATTTATCATTAGGTGAGAAAGAAATACCACTAGTCAGCATTGTTAAAAACCTCACTTAAGTACAAGCGGACAAATTTATTTGGGTGCTTCAAAATTATAAGATGGTGATTGGATGGATGATGGCATTTATGTAGATTAATATAACGTGGAATTTTTGATTTATGGAATCACTTTCGAGATGAATATGAACATTATAGTTTTGAAAATCTTACATTAAAAAATCATGTTTGCTAGTTTATAAGAAAATTGGATGGAAAACATATCATCGACCTATAGAAGCCATTATTGGATGTAAAATAGGTCGGTTGTTGTAGGCCTACCAAATTTAAACTTTACTCTTCAATATTTTTTAACGAGTATAGAGCGAGTAAGAGTCGATCCCACGAGAATCAAGATTAACTAATTTACTATTGACTCACTAAATAAGAAATTTAGCTTCAAAATTACTAACCTAAAGTTAAGACTCAACAAGTAAACTCTAGAAATAAACAACAAACGATTGGGGAGTTAAGTTGATTAACTAATTTGCAGAAATTAAAACTAATTAAAATGCATAGCTATGAAAATCAAAACAATAAGCAACAAGTGGTTAAATGAGGTTAAGGTTTTCTTCACCGCCACTAGACAATGGTTGTAATTTCATATCAATATTATTAACTTATCATTGAAATTAAGGTAGAACAAGCTCTCTATCTAATTCCCTACCCATCAAACAATCTAAAACAAGCTTTCCAGATTTAATTCAATTAATGCATTAAAACAAGAAAGATAGATTGATTTAAGTAACAATCACACAAGCTCGGGTCATTCAACTTAGGTTATGTTTTTAATTGCAATTAACAAAAATATTCCATAAGTATTAATCACAATTTATTACACATGATTAGAAATTTTCTTGGCAATTAACAAAAAATATCCCATAATCATTAATAACAATTTATTATACATGATTAGAAATTCAAGATAATTACAGATACAAAATTTCTAATCTAGTTGTAGGAAATTCTCAAACCTAATTTGGTTGCGCACCCAAATAAAGCAAGAAAATACTCATTAAGACATTAAGCATAGAAAAACATAAACAACTTCAATTAAAAAGTTGATCAATAATATCAAACATTTAATTATAAGAACCCATGTCTAGGGCTTTGAAATCACCCTCAACCAAAAAGAAATTCTAGCCTAACATGATTAAAAAATGACAAGAAAATTAAAACTAACAACATTGGGAGCCAAAGAAATTTAAAGGTTAAAGAAGATAGTTGAGGTTGATGGGGGATTATGGATGTCTCCTCCTCCAAGCCTATTCCACTTCGTCTTTCTTGATGTCCAAGACCCCAAGATTGCTTCCAAAATGTGAATGAATCTAGAGAGTGAGTGAGTGAGAAAAAAATAGTGTCTGTGTTGAGAGGATAGTGTGTTTTTAAAAAATGTGAAATTGTGTTGTGATTTATTGTAAAGTATGTAAGGTGTATTGTTATTTGTTGTAAAATGAGTAATGTGTGTTGTAAAGTGTGTAATGTGTATTATGTGATGTGTTGTAAAGTGTGTAATATGTTATATGTATGTAGTGTATACATATAAAAAACATGTGTCAAAAGGTATGAAAGGCAGCCACCTGTCATCACTCCAAGCAAAATGAATCAATTTTATTACACGGATGGTGCTTAGGCACCATTTGCTCTATTTTCGGCACCTAAGAGCCCTATTTTGGTGCCTAGGCACCGTGCTCTTAGTTTTCTTTGGAACCTAGGTACCCTATTTTGGCGCTTTGGCACCATTGCTGTTTCTCATTCACTTCAGTACTTTAACACTGTTCAGCCCATTTCAATAGGTTTTTGACATCTTTCTTATTGGCTTTTAGTGTCTTCATCATACAAATTGTAGCCTATCTATTAGCTTTCTTTATACGCTTGAATCAAACCCATGTCATATTTGTGAAGAATGTTATGCCTAAAATACAAAGACTATCATATCTGAAAGTTTTAGTGCACTTTTGACTCTTTAACTGAATTTTTCTCTTTGAAATCAATTGAACTGGGATAAATTGTCGACATAAAAGTTGTAGACTATCACTTATCTTTCCAATGAGCTAAGAATTAGGTCAATAGGGCTTTGGATCATAAATTTATATCCAAAATACAAAAACTGCCGCAGTGGCAACGTGTCAATAAAAATTTAGCCCAATAATACTTGTTTTAACTTTATTTTTGCTCATTTTCAATCTCTTGATTTCCAAAATCCTATCACACACAAAACATTAATAAAAACCTAATATTAACTAGAGCAAATCAAGGAAGACAAAGAGGAATTGATATAAAATATGTAAAAATATACACTTATCAAATTCCCCATACTTAATCTTTGTTTATCCTCAAGCAAATGTAAAACAAGATATAAACTCAAACTAAGTTAATCCACTTTCGTAGAAAATTACGATTGCGTTTAGTACATGCAATAAATCTTTAAATCCCTAGGTGGCCTATAAAGGACGAGTTGTAGTCTCATGAGTGCTTTAAATGGTGATACCCACAAACACCTATGATACCTAGCTTCCAACGATTAATTCTCAGGGAGCAACAAAGTAATATGGTAATGAAATCAAACAAGTATTGAATTTAACCATTAGTTATTCAAAAACAAATATACTTCCATAACAATCATACTCAATTGTGTATGTGAATAGCCATTGTCAATAGTGATGACACCATGCATGATTCAAATAAGTGAATTTTTATAGAATCTCACAGAAGCCATCACCCGATCACTAATGAAATAGTCGAACATCATAGGCTCCTCCTTTGACACACATCTCCATTACACAGAAAGCACCACGTGAAATCAAAAGGTCTTTAACAATGGTTGTAATGGGGCCTGGGGGTAGTGTGTGGCATAAGAAAAAAAAAGAATATGATGTAACAAAGATTCTAAGAATTTCATGGAATGAGAGACATAAATCTTATCAAGAAATAATTCTCATAATCCACAAGTTTCAATATTGGGGCCTAATATTATTGTGTTGGACCTTTCTTTATCATTCTCACCGACTTTGTAATATTCTATTTTTAGTTGCAACTCATAATATAATTCTTTTTCAATATTTTGCAACTTTTTTTTTCTTTTTTGTATATATATATATATATTTTTCAATATTTTTCACTTCTTTTCTTCTTTCTTTGAGCTCCCCCACACTTATCTTCAGTTTCAACACAAATTTCTTTTGCAAGCTCACCTTGTCATCGAAATGTCTCTCAAGTTCCAATTCATTTTTAAAACAATGGTAGGATAGTAGTGTATTCAGGCTAGGTAAGAAGATATGGTTACCATTGAAATAGCTTATTTAATGAAAGGCTCCAAGTGGCTCACTATGGGGGATGTTCTCTTAGAACATCACATGGGGAACAAGCTAATTTGGCCATGGTTCTAGAAAGCCTAGTGCCTTAATCATTTTTCAAGTGATGCTCAATTGGTCATTCGCCTCGACAGACCTTCGAAAGAGTTCTAATATTCAACTTCCACATGTCGAAACCTAAGTGATAATTAAAGCAAGCGTATAAGAACTACCTATTTTGACATGCTTATCTCTATACCAAAGAAAATAACTATTTGTGCAAAAAATGTTGAGTATGATCATAAAAAAAACATATCAACCAAAGAATAACATCAAAATCTAAAACAACACCTATTGTTAATACAACCATATCATTCATGCTCAATTCTCATCATAAAAGTTGAAAGAACTTCTAAAACTCAAAAATTTAAAAACTAGACACAAATAAAACAAAGCAAGGAAAAATTTAAGTAACAAATCTAAAAAAAGTTAAAAGTAAAAAAACTCAAAAAAAAATTTGTCCCCTAAACCTTTCCCCCCACACTTAATCCTTACATTGTCTCAATGTAAGCTTAGGCTATTAAAATAAAGAATTAAATGCAATAGGGTTGGATTGGTATACATAAAACAAAGCAAAATAAAAGAACTAAATGAAATAAAATGGATAAAGAAAAGAGAATGAGAGTTAGAGAGATCAAATTTGTGATTGTAAGCTCTCAAAGCTTTCTTTTCCATTCGTTGGTTGCCTCCCAATAAGCACTCGGTTTAATATCCTCAGTCTGATATCGCCTCTTTTATCACTTCTCCACATAAGTCGGCTCATAAATGGGGGCCTCATCTACATTCTCCATTTGAAAATCCTCATAGTAAGGTTTCAACCTATGACCATTTACTTTGAATATCTTGCCCATATTCAAACTTCGTATTTCAACTGCACCTGAGAAAAGATATAAGAAATAATAAAAAGACCAACCCAACGAGAGTACAATTTACCCAAAAATAACTTAAGACGTGAATGAAATAAAATAACTTATTGACCAATGACAAAGTCTTTTCTAGAAATCGTCCTATCATGAATAACCTTAGTCTTCTCCTTATAGATCTGGGAACTCTCATAGTCATCATTATGTGTAATGTGTTGTAAAGTGTGTAATGTGTTATATATATCTAGTGTATACATATCAAAAACATGTGCCAAAAAGTATAGAGGATCGCCACTTGTCACACTCTAAGCAAAATGAATCAATTTTGTTACATGGATGGCGCCTAGGTATCATTTGCTTTATTTTTAGTGCCTATGCACCCTATTTTGGCTTTTGGTGTCTTCATAACAATTTTATCTCTATCTGTAGCTTTATTTAGCCATTTGAATCAAATCCGTATCACATTTTTGAAGAAAATTATGCCTAAAATACAAAGACTGTTATATCTTGAAGTTTCAGTGTACTTTTGACTTTTTAACCAAATTTTTCTCTTTGAAATCAATTGAACTAGAATAAGTTGTCAACAGGAAAGTTTCATATCTATCAACTATCTTTCGAATGAGCTAAGAATCAGGTCAATAGGGTTTTGAATCAGAAATTTATGTCCAAAATACAAAAACCGTCGCAGTGGCACCATGTCAGTAAAATTTGGCACAAAAATGCTTGTTTCAACTTTGTTTTGGCTCATTTTTTATCTTTTGATTTCCAAAATCCTATCACATAAAAAACATTAATAAAAACCTAATATTAGCTAGAACAAAGCAAGGAAAGCATAGAGAAATTGATAGAAAATATGTAAAAATATGCACTTATCATAAAACCAAAAGAAAATATGAGCCACAGTCACAACTACATGTACATTCACTTATAAATGGCTAATTTTTAAATTTGTGTCCTTATTTTCAACTTTTCTAACAAAAATAAAAAGACGTGCAATAAATGCATTCCCTGTTTACAACTTAATAAATAGCACTATACTTACTCTATTTTTACACACTCACTTTAAAAAAAGAAAAAAAAAATAGAAGTCTCTTCCACTCGCAAGTTTAACTATTTATGTCTTTTGTGGAACCAATCCAGGAAAAAATGATGAGTTTATAGCGATTTTTTATTTTTGTATCACCAATGGCATAGTAAATATTTGGGTTCATTTAGCTTATTGTACGGTTTTACTACACCGACTGCTAATATGAAACTTTGATTTATTGTAGACAAATATTTGCATAAATACTTGATCTCACAAACAAGTATTGGTGTTAACAGATAATTTATAAACAGTAAGAAAATATCATGATTACCTTAGCATAAGTTATTTGATAATATATTCCCATTGGAACTTTCATTATATATGAATTCCAATAGTGTCATTTAAAAAAGGTAAAAAGAATAAATAACTATTCATCTATCCAAAATTCAATAGTGGATCCCTAATCCTCATACTTTTATTACTTTGATTTGTTAGTTATAACATAATTTTTTTTTATAATCTAAACCACATTCAACCCATCTTTAAGAAATATAAATCCAAAAACTTCAAACAATTTCCTTGTGGATTGACCTCGTACTCCTGATAAATTTATTAATTGATACAACCTCCACTTGTCTTTACAACCTTAAAATTGTAGCATGATATACAATTAAAGAGAGTTTTAAAGTTTAAAATTATTGATTATTGCCTCAAAATTAGAATTTTGGTCTCCCATTTGTTTTCAAAACCATATATAGTTATATTAGTTATTAAATTAAGCTATTTGAGACCAAACGAAGAGAGTTTTAAAATTTAAATTTTGGCTTATCACCTTTTTATATTTTAATTTAAGATCGGACTTTAATTACAATGATAGAATATTGTCATATATTTTAGGTCAGGATTTTTTGTTTTTAAATTCAATTTCTTTGAAAATTTTGACTTAATAGGCTCGAAAGATGTTTTACTAAAATTTCAAATCTCAGGAAAGGAAGATTCAAATAACCTTAATTTTAAATAGTATAATAATTATATTTACATGATTGTTAATAAAATTAGAATAAATTTAAATTTAATATTTAAATAGAAAAAAATTAGATAGAATAAGAGAAAACCACTATGTAACAATCTAAAATAAAAAATTGTATATAGACTATTGTAAGAAGAAAAGCTAAAAGAACTTCATTTAATATGTAACAATTTGACATTTACGTTAAAAGTAAATATTTTTTAACTAAATGTTAATTCAGGTACCAATATGACATTCACGGTAAAATTTATGTGACAAATTCAGCCTTAAAGTTGACAAATTCAGCTTTAAAGTTGACTATATTAACGCATGCATAATAAGTTTAAGGGATTATTTTCACATTGAGGTTTGAATCTTTAGTAACCACATCCCCGTATTTGATCAAAAATTCTAAAAGAAATTTATTTCAAGATTAAAGTACCATATCCGTTTATTTTTTAAAAAAGGCATAACTTTTAAAAAACTAATTTGTAGTTATATGTTATAATGAATAGTTATATATATATATATATATATAAAGAAATGAATGATGTCAAATTTTATTTTTTATTGTCTTTTCAACAATAAAAGGATATTAGATTAATTTCACATATAAAGAATAATTATAATTTTTAAAATTATGCATGGTTCATAAATTTACAATTGCCTAATTTCTATAATAAAACGGAAGACTTAAGTTCCATTGAAAATATCATCTTTAATAGTATAGTACATCATACATTTTTAGAAAAAAATCACAACGAGTTATTTTTAATTACATTTTTTCATAGTTAAAAATATGTATTATTTGGTATATTATTAAACCTTATAATTTAAATTTTGATCTAAAATTATATATATTTCAAACATATAAGAGTTAATTTTCACTCTTTCCATTAGTAAATATACTTGAACATTAATTTTGATCTTTTATTTATTTTTAATAATTTATGCATTTTGAAAACTATATTTTTTTTCATTAGTATTCATTGTTTTCTCATAGTTGGATTAATATATTCTCATTAATTATTGAAGAAGATAGAATTTAATTGAAGTTATTTTATATTTTAACAAACTCATTTTAAACAAATTAATTTTTACAAAGTTATTCTTAAATATAAAATCAATATTATTTATAACTGTTGATTGTTGCCTCAAAATTAAAATTTGGGTCTCCTATTTCTTTTTTAGAACTATATATGGTTTTATTGTTTACTAAATTAAGGTATTTGGTATACAATTGAAAAGAGTATCAAAATTTAAATTTTGGCTAATTACTTTTTTTATATTTTTATTTGAAACATGATTTTTAACTTAAATGACGGGATTATTTTTGTACATGTTAGGTTATGTTTTTTTATTTGTAAATATAATTTTTTTTTGGAATTCTTTGACATAATATGACTAGAAAACCTCAGGAGAGGTAGATTCATATAATCTTAAGTTCAAGTGTTATGGTATAATATTCACGTGATTGTTAATAAAACCTTAGAAGAGATTTAAAATTTAATTTATAGATATTGAGATTTAAGGAAAATATGTAGATAGAATAAGAGAAATATTTGCTTTATTTTTGTTGTGTTTTCTTCTCATTCTTATGTTAATTAGGTCTAATCAATGAGGTGAAAAATCCAAAAAAGTTAAAAAGAAAATAGATTTAAACTCTAAATAAGGATTTGTTATGGCTTTCGCAAATCATATTTTATATTTCACCTCTTAAATTTTATTTTCACAATTATATTGTTATTTCAATCTCTTGTGTTTCATTATATCCTTTTTATTTCTTACTTATGTGGATGTATAATGTTAGATAATTTTAAATCAATGTCAATAATAGATGAAATTTAATTTAATGAAATGAAACAAAATTAAAAAAATAAGGATAGTTAAAAGTAAATTGAATTAAAAAGGGTATATGTTTTTGTAAAAAAAAGAAGAAAAATTAAAAAAATTATTTAATATGTATTTAATATTTACAGGATAAGTAAGGCCCCTTTAAAAATCACACTTTAAAAATTATCCAAACATCAATATGATATTCATGACAAAACTCAAGTAACTAAATAATTTAACTTAACAAAATAAAAATATAATATGACTGATTGAAACAAGAATTAACATTGGATAGAATATACATATATATATATATATAAGCCAGTATAAAAAAATTAGACGAATTTTATTTAATACATATCGATTTGACATTACTTGGGTATTTCTTAAACCATTTGTTAATTTAAAACTCAGAAGATGTGGATTCAAATAGCCCTAATTTTAAATTTTATGGTAAAAATATTTATGTGGTAGATAACGGAATGAAAAAAAAATATGAAAAGTTAAATTTTTATTGATCTTCTATATTGTTTTTTTCTTTTTTTTTTGTAATATTTCTTTTGTTGGTAGGAATGAGAGAGAGAAAATGAAGTGAGAAAGAGGAGTAAGTAAGCAAATAGATAAGATTAGCTTTAAGTATATTATTTTGGATTAATTATCACAATGTTGTATTTGATTTTGGCAAAAAAAAAAATAGTTTACTTGAAAGTTTTTTATTAAATGTGACACTTTGTATTTAGTTTTTAGTATTTTCTCTTGATTTATTACGAATATTACTTTAACTAAAAAATTAAATATTATTACCAATAGTTGAAAAATGTATTTAATCAATTTTTAACATGTGAAATTATGATTTGATCATATGATATCTAATGCAAAGAAAATTCATAAAATCAAGTAAGAAAAAAACTTCTCCAGCCATTAAAATAAAACAAAAAGATGACTAATATGATTATAAATTTAAGTAAGAACTTATTTAGTTATATCACTATTTATTTTTTAAATTATCATTGAATTTAGTTCTTTAAATATTTTTATTTAGTCATTCGTTTTGACTGAGACTTAAAATAAAACATTTAGAAGTACCTTGGAATGTCTTTTTTTAATTAATTAAGTATTTAACAATCGATTATGTGAAATAGAAAAAAAAACTAGTGATTTATTAACTAAAAGTTTAGGTGGAGATTAAGTATATTGTTTATTAAAGGGAATGGACCTAAAACCTACAAAGTAAAGAATGTTCATAGCGATAACCCAATTTTATTGACCGAAAATCTTAAGATTTTGATTCAATGGGACAACTAAGTTATAAATATTCAAATGAGCACTTGGGTGTTATCCCCTTTCCATTCCTATGATAGATACGTGTTACCTACAGCATAGTGAGGTTAAGTTAAATACATGTAATGACTCCTATACTATTAAGTGGAGTATGGTAAGATACTCTTCATAGAAGATCATCTATATAAGTGTGAAATATGACCACTTCATTGAAATATTTATGAATTTGAAATGTTGTTTAGGCCCTAAACAAATACAACCTTGAGAACCAAAAGTGTTGGGAGAATTATTGTATAGATACTATTGTTTTAGTTTACATCAACAACTGAAGAACACATCATTGATTAGTCTAATAAATTCGATATTATTCTACTAAAAAATGTTCAAAGCCATAAGCTACCTAGCTTGGGAAGAAGATATCCTTCGAATTTCCAACATTAAGTTTCCAAAGTATTATGCAAGTGAAAATATTCTAAAATTAACCTTAATTACCTTAATTTTCTTAAGTGGCTCGTATCCAGTCGTTCCCGGTTTGTTATAATGTGCGCTAATCATTTTCACCTTTGGGATCTGCTAGACAAGAACATCCCAATTTTCGTTCAAGTTTTTAAGCGAAAAACGAAAAAAAAAAAAAAAAACCCTCATGTTTTAAACTTTCAAGACAGTATGATCATTGATATAAGCACACTACTTTTTATGCCGACAATAAATTCAACGTACAATGTCCAAGATTGGCCCAAGAAGGACGCAAGAAATAGTGAACTTCCGAGAAACCATGCATATTTGGAAAGATTTTTTTGAAAATAAAGATGAAAACAGATTCAATCCATATCAAGATACTGCTATGAGAAACATTTTTTTCTGCTACCATAATTGAATCACCTAAGTGTTTTAAGTGTAGGAAAATACAACAATACTGATATTCATATGTGATTTTCCAAGAAAGTGACTTACATTGTCATTCCCAGACCTCTGCTTGTAAGTTGCTAAGCCCAGAAACTTCAAAGCCTTCAATCCCCTTTCAGCAGTAGTCACTAGAATAAAATCGTGAAACAATAACTTTGACGAAAATCGTGAAACAATAAAATCGTGAAACAACTCTCTCTTTCTTTTTAATAGTGTAATCTATTCAAGAAAACTTAATTTGTTTTAAGTACATAAAAAGAAGTTGACGAAAAAACAAGTGCAAATCTTTAATTCCAAGCTCTTTCTTCAGTTACAGAAAAAGGGATACTCTACAGTTATCAACGACTAAAACATGGGGCTGCTCCACAGGGCCTCCATTCTTTTACGTGAAAAAGTAGAAGCTGCATCCATTTTCTCTATGTTGTTCGCAAGAAATACACACACTACACGCACTGAGATATCAGAAAAACTGAAAACCAAGGAGGAGGAGGGAAGACGGTTTGAAAGAAATAGATAAAGGAAACAAAATCAGAGCTCCAATAATTGATCTTGATCACTGATATTTCGTGATCTTCTTTTGGGTTCTCTGGATTCTATATCAGGGTATCCCGTTTCTCAGAAGTATACGCCTGAGAAACGGGATACCCTGATATCGAATCCAGAGAACACACAGAAGATCACGAAATAGCAGTGATCAAGATTTAGAACTCTGATTTTTTGTTCCCTTTAAATCCCAATAATTGCATTGCAGCTTCCTACTTCATACTGTTATTTCTTCCAAACCGTCTTCCCCCCTCCCCCTTGGTTTTCAGTTTTTCTGATATCTCAGTGCGTGTAGTGTGTGTTTCTTGCGTACAACATTGAGAAAATGGATGCAGCTGGTACTTCTTCAAGTAAAGGAATGGAGGGTCAGGTGGAGCAACCCCATGTTTTAGTAGTTGATGACTCTAGAGTTAGTCGTATGCGTAACGAAATAATGTTCAAGAAATGCTCATGCAAAGGTACTAGTCAGTATAATCCATCTCTTCTCTGCTACTGTGTGTATGTATATGTTCTGATGCTCTCGCATTGGAGAATTTACGTTCTTGAATTAAAGACAATGCATCAAGAAATACAATATCGTTGGAGTGAAATGAGTTCTTCTTATTATCTTTTTGTGTGTGTGTTGGTGGGGATGGGATCAAAAGATGTATTCCTTTTCCAGTAAATGAAGAAAGAGCTAGGAACCAAAGATTTGGACTTTTCTTTCGTCAACTTCTTTCTACTTAAAAGAAATTCTGTTTTCTTAATTAGATTACACAGTTAATATTAAAAAGAACGAGAAAGTTGTATTGAATAAATAAAATTTTCTCTTGTCATATGATTTGATATAATTTGAGATGTTCAGAGTTACTGTTTCATGATTTGATTCCAGTGACTACTGCTGAAAGTGGATTGAAGGCTTTGGAGTTTCTGGGCTTAGCAGATGACGAGCAGAGGTCTGGAGATGACATTGTAGGTCACATTCTTGGAAACTCCTATATGAATATGCCACCATTTTTGTATATTCATGCTTTCTTGGAGAATTCTTCGGTCAATTATTGATCATTCAATTATGCTAGCAGAAAAAATTATTCTCATTGCAGTGTCTTGATATGGAATGAATCTGGTTTCATTTTTATTATCAAAAAGATCTTTCCAAAGATGCATGGTTTCTCTGAAGTTCACTATCTCTTGCGTCCTTCTTATGCCAATCTAGGACATTGTTGAACTTATTGTCAGCGTTAAGTAGTGGGCTTATATCAATGATCATGATACTGTCTTGAAAGCACGAGTTTGTTTTCCACTTAACGATAGTATGGCTGTTCTTGTCGAGCAGATCCCAAAGGTGAATATGGTTAGCACAGATTACAACATGCCGCCGGGAATGAATGGATGCGAGCTACTTAAGAAAATTAAGGTAATTACTGTCAATTTTAGAATATTTTCAATTACCGTAATACTTTGGAAACTTAACGTTGGAAATTCTATGAATGCCTTCTTCCAAGCAGGAATCATCTGCTATGGAGGATGTGCCTGCTGTCATTGTGTCATCTGATACTGATCCTACTCTGATAAACAAATAAATAACTATGATTCGTATCTTGGTTTTCAGCTTCTTTCACCGATAATATGATGCTATCTTTTCTAACTCTTTAAAATAAATAGGTGCCTAGAAGCAGGAGCTCTGATGTTCATCTCAAAGCCTCTCAAATTGTCGGATGTGGAGAAGTTGATGACACTGATGCAATGATGTGGATAATGTAACTTCCAGAGTTTGAAACAACTACTTTTGGTCTTGATTCGATTCTTTGATACTCTTTAACACAGACTTTGTGTTCTCTAGCAATCTATGCTCTCTGCATGGCCAATTTTCTGTTACTTTTTGGCTTAACCTTTGTTTCAGCATTGATTAGCATGTTGCTTTCCTTACAAACTAGCTATTCATTGTTGTTGAGTAGAAGTATACACTAAGGAATCCAAATTTGTAGGTAATAATCAGAGATGCTGTCAGCAAACTCTTGTTCATGTGTTGAATAATCTTGCATTGCTATTCTATGTTTTATCTTTGTTATCTGCTCATTCTCAAGCAAAACATGGTTATCATAACTTTTTTACCCCAACTATGCAAAAGCTTCACCATGTGTAGAACTTGCACTGTCTCAAAGCTGGAACTCTGCAGATTTTTCTGCACTATGTTGTTCCAGAGGCTCATGCAGCAACCTAACTCATGAATTTCACAGCAAACACAAACTTGACAAGAAGAAAAATATTCTTTGTGCTCTGATTCTCTATTCTTTTGTGCAATCACGATCTATTTCTCAGCTATCATCGACATGTTGAGCTATTGCCCACCTCAGCTTAACACAGAGAAATATATGCTGCTAATATAATGTGTAACTAGGGGTGGGCATCGGGTTTTCGGATCGGATACCCAACTTGTCAGGTAGTGTCTTATGCTACCCCGTACTTACCCGAACTTGTCGGTACTCGATATGGTTGGGCATACGAAAATAAATCATTAATGACATGATATCATCCTCCTGAATTTGAAATAATCATGAATTAAGATAAACTAAATTGAATCTTGGCCTATTAACAACATCCTTTAAATTGTAAATTAAATTATAAATATAACCATTCATCGACATTTGGATTTTAAAAATGCAAAAGCAAATGAAGATGATAAATTGTATGAAAATGATAAACAAAATTACAAAACAGCCTCACTCAACATTCAACTCATGCTCACTAAACCCCATTCTTTCTATTAGTTTTGTAATCTATATTATATAATAAAACATAGAACAATCACTTGTACAAAATGTTAAATTTCAATCAATGAATGCAACTTCACAATGTATCACCACATCCCTCAAACAGTGCCTGCTTGCTCTGCCACCTTCACTGCAGATTGCTTGCTCTAGTAGAATAAAAATCAATCCAAACAACACACAACTACCCATCTAATGCTACACCTGAAAGTAGAAGAGAAGAGAAGAACAAAAGTAAAAGTCTGATTATTTTTTCTTGAAGACTAATTGAGTCTAAAAGACACTAGGCATTGAACAAAGCTGCAGAAGAGAAACCAATGGGATACCTTGTTAAAGAGCGTGGGTCCTCAATCAAATATCAACAATTGTTGAATCTACCCCAACTTTGACAAATCTACAAAAAAAAAAAAAAAAAAATCAAGATATAAGTTATAAAGTAGAATATAATCAATATATGGGCATAAATGTAACTGAATAAAAAACAACAATAAAAAACTAAAAGATAAAAATGACAAATACCTTGATCAAACTTTTTAACTTCACTCAAGTCCTCCTCCACACTTACTGGCTTGGAATTCAAACGAAACCAATCTTGAGCACAATTAAGAGCTCGAACTATTTCAGGAGACAAAGAACTCATAAATGCATCAAGAACACGCCCACCAATACTAAATACCGCTTCTAAAGCAACTATGGAGACTTAAATTGCCAATATGTCGTGAGCTATCTTGGAGAGAATATGAAACCTATGAGAATTTACTTTCCACCATTTTAATACGTCAAAGTCTCCATTATCAACCTCAAAATCCTCAATTAAATATTTTTCCAACTCCGACTTCACATACTCACTTTTTCTTCCACTCTTATATTTATTAAACTAATCTATCAAGTTTCTAGATGACATCTGAGAGTTACCCATATTTTTTATAGATACAGATGAAGAAGATGAAAAATCTAATGAGAGGACTCTACTTCCTAGAGTTTCATATTTCAATTTATATTTATCAAATAACTCTTATATGCCATTCTTCACTTTATTTTTCATTACCATACTCTTCTCAATGTTAACATACAATGAGTCGAATGAAAACTTAAGGAATAAAAATTTACACAGTAGATCAAGGATCACTGCATAATAAAAAATCATGTTTATTTTTTCAATTGATCCCCAATATTTATTAAATTTTTCTTTCATCTTTCTCGATATCTGACTCAATTCAAAGTCGTCACTCTGCAACTATTGTCTAAGAAGCATTTCCACTTATTTCATGAAACATATTATTTGATGTGACATATAACGAACAAGAAATGCACAAAGTAAGCTTATAGAAATGACCTAAAAATTTTAACAAGTTAGCCCTCTCCTAATCATAATCCATCGGAATTCCATCGTGTGGTGGCTTTGAAAGATTATTTGCATAGCCAAGATCAAAATAGTGATAAGAATCAAAAGTTCTTCTAAGGCAGGTTGCCAACTCAACATCAAGTAGATGGAATCTCACCTAGTAGGTATATTCAGATTTAACAATTTATTTATTTCTAATTTTTCAATCTCAACATATTCTAAAAATCTTTTGTACCTAGCTGGAGAGTTCCTAACATACTTTATGGCTCCGCTAATATGAGAGATAGCCAAATGCTTATCCTTGTTCTTAATACCATCCTGCATAATGAGATTACCAATATGCGCAATGCATCTCATGTGCACAGACTTCCCACCTAAAAGATTTGTATCCCAATGATCAATTTTTTTCACCAAGTATACAATTGCACCATCATTTGAAGAAGCATTATCAACCGTTATATGAAAATTCTATCAATACCCCAATCAAGCAAATATTTTTCCACCCTTTTACCCACTTCTTCACTCTTATGTTCGAAAATTGGGTAAAAGTTCAAAATTAATTTTTGCAAATTCCAATCATTATCAATGAAATACATAGTGAGATACATGATGTCTTTGTGTTAGTAGTGATGCAAACTCTTTGAGAGTGGTTTTATTTAAAAGCCTTCAACTTATTCTTTTCATCTATATATAAACTATAAATATCTCTGGTTATGAAAAATTTATATATGATGTTAAGAAGGTACAGAAAGGTAAACGTAAATATTGTGATAGAGAAATAAAGGCCGACCCAAGATACATGAGACTAGACCTCTTAAAAACCACTATTAATCTTGCAAGAAAAAATCTCATGAAGTTGCAACTAGTCAAACCCAAATTTTATTTTAGCCATCTCGGGTGGGTGATAAGAAAGCATCTCTTGTTTCATGGAGATTTGATCAAACTAAAATAAGAGAGACCTTAAGCTATTAGTTGGTTATTGATGAGCTTCATTTTAAAAGGGTTGAGAACTCAAGTTTTAGGCATTTGTGTCGTTTACATGTCCTATGTTTATAATTCCATCATGAAGTGTGTGGAGGTGACTCAAATAAATTTTCAAATAAAGTTTCAAAATTATTTGTAACTAAATATCGAGAATTATGATTACGACACTATATGACCATATAATCATAAAGAAAATAAAAACACAATATTTATAAAGAAAAAATATTTACAAAGCTGAATGCTTACCTTGCCTTCCCGACAACGACGCTAAAAACTTAATACAACTTTAATGTTGCAAACCTAAGTTCAGGTTATGTCAAGTAATAAAATGTTCGGGAGTTCAAGGTCGATCCATAGAAAAGTTGTTTGAAGTTTTCAAGATCATATTTCTTAAAAGATAGTTGAATGTGGTTTAGAATATAAAGAAAAATTTATGTTATAACTAAATACTGAGGATTAGAGATTTGCTCTTGAGTTTTGGATAGAGGAATGATTATTTATTCTTTTTACCTCTTATAAATGCAACTATTGAAATGTATACATAATGAAGGTTTCAATAGTTAGATGTTATCAAATAGCTCATGCATTAAGGTAATCTTGATATTGTCTTACTGTTTGCAAATTATCTCTTAACACCAGTACTTATTTATGATATCAAGTGTTTATGCACATCTTAGCCTACAATAAATCAAAGTTTTATATTAGCAGGCAGTGGAATAGAACCGTATAATAAGCTAAATGAACCCATATATTTGTTATGTTATTGGTGATACAAAAATTAAGAATCGCCACTAATTAAGAAGGGTTTTAACGCCAATACTTATTTATGAGATTATGTATTTATGCACACCTTTGTCTACAACAAATCAAGGTTTTACATTAACAGTCGGTGGAGTAGTACCGTACAATAAGCAATAAACCCAAGTATTTGTTGTGTTATTAGTAATACATAAATTAAGAATCACCACAAAAAAGAGGGTTTCAATCAAAAATTAAAATAATAAATACAACATAACTGAATATTATGCACCTTTATAAGGGGATATCACGAGACAAAGGTGACACAACGTGGATAGTTGGTGGCATGGTGTGTGTGGCTGGAGGAGAGAGAATAAGTAATATTGGTTGAGTGTATACACTTAGAGTTGGAGTATACATAAATAAAATAGCCTCCAGACTCCCCCCACTCTCCTCTTTACTTCTACCTATTTTTCTTTTCTTTTGCAAACATAAATTCTCATACGATAAAATTAGCTTGTTATTTAAAGCAAGTCTAGAAAAATCCTAATGTACAGTGATAATGTCATCATCCTGCACAGTAGGTGTTATCATTGTGTAATGCCTAATTCTCTCTTACATAGTCAATAATAAGTATCTTATATGAATATACATCTAATCAATGTACATTATCAAATTATGACATACAAATAGCATGATTACATGAAGATAAATAATTGTTATTATATGCTCCAGTTATGCTTTAACATGCATTAGTACATGACATATGAGATCAAATTTTTGTTTCTTGATTTAACATATTCTTTAAGTGTTTTTTTGCAGTGAAAAGTTCGGTATCTTGATTAAGAGAGATTGATATCTTGAATGACTAAGAAATGAATTATTTGTATTGCTCCATACTTGTTGCATTCTAAAGTAATTATTTGTATAAATATTTGTTTTAAGTATGTTACATTTGGCTAAAAACTAAAATTATGCAAAATGGTGCAATTTGATTGGTTGGTTGACTTGGTTGCATGAAACCATTCTAAACCGCATTGCACTTGATTATAATACCAAAACATCAATTTTTGTTATCTCTTTAGCTCATAAACGTGGCTCTTTGCATGAGAAGACATCAAGCATGAGTCAACCAATCATCACCCTCCACTTATCTATTTTTAAAATGTCAAACAAGTCATTTTTAATCATGTTTTCTTGTGGAAACTCCTAAAAAATGACCAGCCTTTCTTCTCTAAGTTTCTCCCAAATTTCTACATTCTCATACGAACAAAAATTGAATTTAATCCATAGAAATCTATAAAACACAAACTAGAACAAGTTTCTACCCTTTTTAAATTTGAAAATCATTGATTTTGGAGTTTAATTCCAATCAAATCATGGTATATTCTTTTTTAATGTTTTTTATGAAGAATTTATGGTATCTTGGATGATTAAATGTTTTACTATTTTTTTGTATGATTGAAAACTTAAGTGGATTACATTTGAAGTCAAAATCAAGCTAGTTAAGTTAATTTCTAGAAAAATTGATAGTGTTATGAAATATCCTTAATTTATTTGTTTCTATTTATCTTGTAATGCTTATATTATAATTGGGAGTGCCTATGAATGATTGAAAACAATATCAATTAGTTTACTTAATTGAAGGTTATAATCAATTTAAGTTAGAATTGAGTTTACGTAATGTTAATTTAGATTGTGTGCATATTTTAGGGGTAGCGCTAATGAATTATATTTGAATTATTAGTTATTTAATGGTTGCCCTAATGTTTAATGTCTTGAATTAGTAGTAAAATATGGAGTATGTATTGTTTTTTGAGGTTATGTAATTGATATGAAATTGTTTACAAAAAATTAAAAAGTATATATGATTTTAACTAGAATATACTATATGATTAATAAAAAAGATATTAAATGGTACATGATTTGATTATGTTAGACTTTTAACACATTCTATCTTACAAAGAGATTGACCTTTTCACTTAGCACAAAGTGAACTTGAGGTAAGTTGAAACTTTTATTTGTTGTATCACAAGAATTATATAATATTGTTCATGTTTTAATGTGATTGTTATTATTTGTCAAATGATGTAATGTTTGATGCATTTATGGTTCATGAAGAGTGACACTATTAGAAATATAATGAGATTTTTGAAAAGAAAGTATGGTACTTGATTGATGGTTGGGTAGACAAGAGACGCAGGAGGGACCGGCGGACTTAACAAATGATGGCAAATACTTGAGGTTGAAAAACTAATATAAGAAAGCCGCAATGAATAAGATAGAATACGACTAATACTTGAGGTTGAAAGGTCAAGTATAAAAATCCCGTATTAGTTCTCTTATTGGCCAATCATTATGAACATGTTCCAAAAATTACGGTCTATCTCTATTAGTTAGTTACCACACTTCAAGGGCTCTAAAAAATAATTTATGAAAAAAGGTTATTAAATTGAATAATGCATTTAATCATTTATGGGATTTGCATGTATGCTATTTGTTATTGTATCAGTTTCATCTTATTGAGCCTTTAGCTCATTGGATTCATGTGATGCAGATGGAAATGTATATGTTTAGAGGTTGATTGAGTCTCAAGAGCGGCCACACAGAGATTTGTTCATATGCCATGCTTCGAGCTGTTTTGTAGCATATTTTGAAAACTCTGTTTTATTTTTAAATAAGTCACTCTGTTATGATTTTGTAAATAGATGTACTCAATTTTGATTTATGTATATGGTGTGTTTAAAATGAAATAAAACAACAAATGAATTCCAATTCTTTCTCTTATAGCCAAAAATGGAAACTTTTATCAAAATCATAACTCTAGTATTGATGAAAAGTTAACATTTATTGATTTAACTATATTAGATTGTTTAGGTTTTGCAGTTAGGTTAAGGGGTGTTATAGTTGTGGTATCAGAACGAAGGTTTTGTCGTTCCTGTAGACAGAAGAAGGCATATGAACACATCCTAGCTTGGAAACTCAGTCAACTATTTTTTTATTTGTCTTTATGTTTATTTGATTATATTTCATTTCATGTTATTGTCATGATTATGTATTTATTATTGGCTAATGAATGAAATGCAATTGGGCAATGCATATTAGGTTATGGCACCAAAAAGGAAGACAATGGATGATCATGAGAGTAATCATAGTGTGATGAACAATTTGACTGATCTCATTCAACAACAAATTAGAATGCATGGTGAACATATACAATAATTACTAGATATGCAACAAAAAAACTAAGAACAAAATCAGCGACTTTCTCCACCACAAGCTCGACAGGATAATTCACAGGTTGTATATGAGAAGTTTAGAAATATGGAACCTATTGATTTTACTGGTGGGTCTAATCCTATGGTTGCAGATGTATAGGTTAAATCATTGGATTCTATCTTCGACTACATGCGAATTAATGATGCTAAGAAGGTACTCTGTGCAATTTTTTTATTGAAAAATGATGCTAGAACCTGGTGGGAAGAAGCTAAACTTGCAGTGGATATGTAAGAGTTAACTTGGAGAGGTTTGAAATAATCTTTTATGATAAGTATTTCACTAGAGATGCTAGGTTGTTCAAAGTAAAAGAATTTTTAAAGTTAGAATAAGGAGGGATGTTTGTATGTGATTATGTGAGAAAATTTGAACAGGGTTGCAAGTACATGTCATACATAGCCAGAAACAACAATGAGAAGATGGATCATTTCTTGAGGGGCTTTAATCTGAAATTAAAAAAGATGTGAGAATGTCTTTAGTAATAGAATTTAGGAAACTGGTGGACATGGTTTTGATGGCTGACTTAGATGAGAAAGAGATTAAGAAATTCCATCAACAAAAGAAGCAAATGTTCACTCCAAGAAATCTGAACCAATGGAAGAAAGAAGAGTCCAAATCAAACTATGGGAATGAAAAGCATTCTAGAGTTGGGCAGATTTCTACTACAACTGAAAGGCTTAAATGTGCTAAGTGTGGGAAGAATCATTTTGAGGAATGTTGTAGCAGTACTAATCGTTGCTTTAAGTGTAAAAAGCTTGGACATATAGCAAATGATTGCCCAACAGTGCAGGGGAGAGTTCATGGGAGAGTATATGCAATGACACAAGAATAAGTTGATGCAGATGCTTCCGTAGTCACTAGTACTATTTTAATTTATGAGATACCTGCAATTGCATTGATAACTTTTGAATCTACGCATGCATTTGTATCACGTGCATTTGTGAGAAAATTGGGCATTACAGTAGACTTATTGAAAATAAGGTACAGTGTGACTGTTTCATCCATGGAAGAAATAGATTCCAACCAAATGTTAAGGGCTTGTTCTATTCAAATTAGTGATAAAACTCTCTATGTAGATCTCGTTGTTTTATCGATGCCAAATTTTGAGGTTATTCTGGGTATGGATCGGCTTACCAAATATCATGCAACAATTGATTGTAATAAGAAGTTTGTGATTTTTCAGCCACCCGGAGAAGAACTGTTTGTGTTTAGTGGTACTTCATTCTCACTATCTTTACCAATCATAACTGCTTTGAAAGCTCAAAAGATGTTGAATAAAGGTTGTGTTGGATATTTGACAAGTGTTCTGGACACCTCGGTCAAAACATAATTAAAGCCAAGAAATGTAGATGTGATTCAAGAATTTCTTGAGGTATTTCCAGATGATTTACTGCGACTACCACCGAATCGAGAGATTGAATTTGTGATTGATGTTATGCTAGGAACTACTCTTATTTCTAAAGCATCATACCGAATGACACTAATAGAATTGAAAGAGTTAAAATTCAATTACAAGAATTATTTGATAAGAGTTTTATTCACCCTAGTTATTCTCCTTGGGGAGCATCTGTGTTGTTCATGAAAAAGAATGATGGTACATTGCGGTTGTGCATTGATTATAGAGAGTTGAATAAAGTAACAGTCAAGAATAAGTATTCACTTCCAAGAATAGATGATTTGTTTGATCAATTGCAGGAAGCATCGGTGTTTTCTAAGATTGATTTGCGCTCTAGGTATCATCAATTGAAGATCAAGGAAGAAGACATACCAAAGGCTGCATTATGAACAAGGTATGGATATTACGAATTTCTAGTAATGCCTTTCGGTTTAACCAATGCCTCTGCAACTTTTATGAATTTACTGAATAGGGGGTTCAAGCAATATCTCAATAAATTTGTGATTGTATTTATTGATGGCATCCTAATTTATTCATGTGATAATGAAGAGCACAAAAAACATTTGAAAATTATGCTGCAAGTTCTTAAGGAAACGCAGTTATATGCTAAATTCAAGAAGTGCGAATTTTGGCGTGAACAAGTGGTATTCCTAGGTCATGTAATATCCAAGAATGATATTTCTGTTGATCTAGGAAAGGTAGAAGCTATCATTAAGTGGCCAACACCAACAAATGTATCAGAAGTAAGGAGTTTCTTGGGATTAACATGATACTATTGACGATTTGTTCAAGGATTTTCAAAAATAGCAATTCCAACAACAATGTTGACAAGAAAGAATGTGAAGTTCCTGTGGACCGATGCTTATGAAAGAAGTTTTCAAGAATTGAAACGTAAATTGACTGCAACTCCTATTCTTACCATTCCAACAGGAATTGGTGAATTTATGGTATATAGCGACGCTTCAAAAAATGGTTTAGGTGTTGTTTTGATGCAAAATGGAAAGGTTATTGCCTATACTTTAAGGCAACTGAAAGAGTATGAAAAGAATTATCCAACCCATGATTTGAAACTTGCTGCTGTGGTTTTTGCTTTGAAAATCTGAAGATATTATTTGTATGGTGAGAAGTGTGACATATACACAGATTATAAGAATTTGAAGTACTTTTTTATCCAAAATGAGTTGAATATGAGACAAAGAAGATGGTTAAAACTTGTGAAGGATTATAATTGTATGATCAACTATCATCCTGGTAAAGCGAATGTGATTGCAGATGCATTGAGCAGAAAATCCACGTCTTCTCTTTTTGTTATACAAAAGTCAATATTACTAGATATATAGAGATTAAAGTTTAAAATTGTATCTAAAGGAAAAAAGTGTTCGTTGTTAGCCTTAGTGTTGAGACCTGCACTTCAAGATAGAATTATAGAAGGTCAAAAGGTGGATATACATTTGTGTAGATTGAAAAGAATGATTGAAGTAGAAAAGAGGCCAGACTTCTCTGTTACTGATGATGGGATTATTCGATATAAAGGAGACTGTGTGTGCTATTTGACAAGGCCATGAAAACATATATTTTAGAAGAAGTTGATACTACTCCTTACTCGGTACACTCAGGTAGAGCAAAAATGTATAAGAACTTACAACAACATTATTGGTGGCCTAAAATGAAGAGAGATATAGCAAAATTTATGGTTGAATATCTAACTTATCAATAAGTTAAGATTGAACATCAAAGACCATCAGGGTTGTTGAAGCCATTGTTGATTCCAGAGTGGAAATGAAAGTACATTACAATGGACTTTGTGCTTCGATTACCTAGAACACAAAAGAAATATAATTCCATATCGGTGATTGTTGTTAGATTAACTAAATCAGCCCATTTTCTTTCAGTGATATTCACATACAATATGGACCATTATGCTCAACAATATATTAAAGAGATAGTCAGGTTATATGAGGTGTTAGTTTTAATAGTGTCCGACAAAGATCCTAAATTTACATCTACATTTTGGAAGAGTTTACACAGTGCTATGGGAACAAAACTTGCATTTAGTACAATATTTCATCCACAAAGTGATAGGTAATTAGAGAGGGTTATTCAGATATTAGAGGATATGTTAAGAGCTTGTGTGCTAAACTTTCTAGGGAGTTGGGATGCGAAGCTTCTATTAGTGGAGTTTACTTATAATAATAGCTACCAATCAACAACTGGAATGGTGCCTTGTGAAGCATTGTATGGAAGGAAATGTAGATCTCCAGTTTATTGGGATGAAGTTGGAGAACGAAGCCTACTTGGTTTGAAAATAATTCAACATACTACTAAGGTAATGAAGAAGATACGAGAGAGAATGAAGATTGCGCAGAGTAGACAGAAAAGTTATGCAGATAAACGGAGAAAATATATAGAGTTTGTCGTTGGGGATCATGTGTTCTTAAAAGTAACTCCCATGAAAGGTGTTATGAGATTTGAAAAGAAAGAAAAACTCAGCTTAAGGTATGTCGGTCCATTCGAGATTTTTGAAAGAGTTGGTGATAAAACTTATAGAGTGGCCTTACTTTCATCATTATCTAGTGCTCACAATATTTTTCATGTGTCTATGTTGAGAAAAAGTACATTTTAAACCCTTTTCATATGTTAAGTTATGAACCGTTGGAATTGACTCATGATTTAACCTATGAAGAGAAACCAGTGCAAATTCTAGATCAGAAGGAAAAAGAGTTGAGAACGAAAAAGATTCAACTTGTTAACGAAAAAGATTCGACTTGTTAAAGTATTATGGAAGAATCATTCTATAAAAGAAGCGACATGGGAAAGAGAAGAAAAAATGCAGAGCAAATATCCAGATTTATTTGGTACGTCAAATTTCGAAAATGAAATTTTTATAAGGAATTATTGTAATACCTAATTTTCTCCTACATAGCCAATAACATGCATCTTGCATGAATATGCATCTAATCAATGTGCATTATCGAATTATGACATACAACTAACATGATTGCACGAACATGAATAATTGTTATTATATGTTCCAGTTATGCTTTGACATGCATTATTACATGAAATATGAGATCAAACTTTTGTTTCTTGATTTAACATATTCCTTAAGTGCCTTTTGCAGTGAAAAATTCGATATCTCGATTAAGGAAAATTGATGTGTTGAATGGCCATGAAATGAATTATTTGTATTGTTCCATACTTGTTGCATTCTAAAATGATTATTTGTCTAAATATTTGCTTTAAATATGTTACATTTGGTTAAAAACTAAAAGTATGCAAAATGGTGCAATTTGATTGGTTGGTTGACTAGGTTGCATGAAATCATTCTAAACCGCATTGCACTTGATTATAATATCAAAGTATCAATTTTTATCATCTCTCTAACCCATAAATGTGGCTCTTTGCATGAGAGACACCAAGTATGAGTCAACCAATCATCACCCTCTACTTATCTCTCTTTGAAATGTCAAACAAGTCATTTTTAGTTATGTTTTCTTGTGCAAGCTCCTCAAAAATGACCAACCCTTCTTTTTTAAGTTTCTCCCAAATTTCTACATTTTCATACTCACAAAAATTGAATTCAATCTATAGAAATTCATAAAACACAAACTAGAACAAGTTTCTACAATTTTTAAACTTGAAAACCATTGATTTTGGAGTTTAATTCCAATTAAATCAAGGTATATTCTTTTTCAATGTTTCTTATGATAAATTTATGGTATCTTAGATGGTTACATGTTTTAATATCTTTTTGTATAATTGAAAATTTAAGTGGGTTACACTTGAAGTCAAAACCAAGCTAGTTAAGTTAGTTTTTAGAAAAATTGATAGTCTTATGAAATATCTCTAATTTATTTGTTTCTATTTATCTTGTAATGCTTATATTGTAATTGGAAGTGTCTGTGAATGATTGAAAACAATATTAATTAGTTTGTTTAATTGAAGGTTATAATCAATTTAAATTATAATCGAGTTTACGTAATGTTAATTTGTATTATGTGCATATTTTAAGGATTGCCCTAATAAATTATGTTTGAATTATTAGTTATTTAATGATTGCCCTAATGTTTAATGTCTTGAATTAGTAGTAAAATATGGAGTATGCATTGTTTTTAAGGTTATGTAATTGATATGAAATTATTTACAAAAAATTGAAAAGTGTATATGATTTTAACTTGAATAGACTATATGATTAATAAAAAAGATATTAAATGGTATATGATTTGATTATGTTAGGCCTTTAATATATCCTACCTTTCAAAAAGATTGACCTTTTCACTTAACACAAAGTGAACTTGAGGTAAGTTGAAACTTTCATTTGTTGTATTACAAGAATTATATAATGTTGTTCATATTTTAATGTGATTGTTATTATTTATTAAATGATATAATATTTGATGTATTTATGGTTTATGAAGCATGACACTATTAGAAATATAATGTAATTTTTAAAAATGAAGTATAGTACTTGATTGATGGTTAAGTAGACAAGGGACACGGGAGGGACTAGCGGACCCAACAAATAGTGGCAAATACTTGAAGTTGAAAAACCAGTATAGGAAAGTTACAATAAATGAGATAGAATACGGCTAATATTTGAGGTTGAAAAATCAAGTATGGAAACCCCGTATTAGTTCTCTTATTGACCAATCATTATGAACAGGTTCCTAAAATTACAGTCTATCACTATTAGTTAGGTACC